>PVKM010013194.1:0-30626 GCA_004027735.1 Carollia perspicillata
ATGATTTTTAAAAACCTACTTCACTGTTTTTTTCTTGAAAATTGAAACTGCCTACAAGCTTCTAAACCAGCCACATCTTGAGCCATACTGACTTTCTGGGAAAAGGCAAGATGTTTCAGAATGCTGGAAGTGTTGTCATCCAATTAGCCAAATTTATTGCATATTTTCTGTAATGTAATTCATTTTTAGGTGACAGTACTCAGCCTAAATTTAAGAATGCTTAAAATATATAACCTGTCAAAGAAGATGAAAAAAAGTTTGCAAGTCTGACTCTGGCATGTCCTTAAGAATTTTATCCTTTATAGTAGCACTTTACTTATTTTTAGTGTATATATTTTGTTCATTTGTTATTTTAAGAGGAAAAGGTTGGTTGACAAGAATGAAATGCTGATCTTTAACATTATAAGCCAAAGACAATGTATTAGTCAAGATCTGGTGAGTTATTTTACCATAACAAATAACCCCCCAATTTCAATGGCTTTAAACAACAAGCATGTATTTCTTCCTGGGGCTATATGTCTATTGCTGGTCAGAGGAAGCTCTGCTCCCATCTCACCCTTTTACTCACTCTGGGATGCAAGTTGATGGAGCAACCACTGCCCAGGGCATTGCTGCTCCTGTGGGACAAGGAAAGGAAGACACTGAAGGGCCTCTCATTGGCAATGAAATGTTTTATCCCACTCACAACTCCTCAGCCAGAAAAGTCAGAGCCTCCTCAACAACAAAGGTGCCAGGAAGTACAATCCCTCACTGTGCCCAGTATGGGCAGAATGGGCGTGTTTGGAGAACTGCGCAGAATCCCACCATTATCAGTTAGATGGGGTTTGCTCTGCATTCTAACAAGTCTAGTTTAGGTTACCAATGACTTTAGGTAAAATAGTATGGAATAAATCAGTACATAAGCAAAAACCATGTCAGCAAAACAAAATATGTTGGAAGAGCCATAAAAGACAGAAAAACAAGAATCAAGAGGAATTCTGAAGAGGGTGAAAATTCTTTTGATTCAAATGACCAAGGAAGGCTTTATAGAGGAGTTCATTGGATGAGAGCCTTTATATAGAAAAATAATTTAATAAGCGGGATGGGACAGGGAGACAGAGAGAAAGGATTTCTGAGCAGAGTAAACAGCATGGCCAAAGTTGTGGATTTTGAAATATTGACTTTATAACGGCTTGGTGCAAGTTTCACAGTGACAATGATATCTTCAACCAGCCCATTTCCTAATCTTCCTCTGAGCTCCCGGTACATACCTACACTTGTCACATAGAGTGTTAGGGGTACTTTGTAATATCTTATTCTTATGATTCAGTGAAAGTGTGCAAACATGCACGCCGAGTGCTAACAAGTTGGTGCTTTCAAGAGGTACTTCTTGGAAGTTAAGGTGTTCATATTATCAGACAGACAGCAAAGAATATAATCCTAACCTTGACCACAGGGCAATAAACCTTTCACATGTACTTTACATCCCTATGTTGCCCCTAGTAAAAAACCAGAACTTTTACCTGACATTTTTCATGACTGGACCTATCTCCATAGCTTTTTAGGGCCCCCTAGGCTACCCTCCTTACACAAGTTCATGGAAGGCAGGGGATTTGCTTGTGTTCCTAACCCTAGGCTAACCCCCTCCATTTGCTTAAGGCAAAGAGTGTGAGGAATTCTAAGAGCAAAACAATTTTAAAACATGATCAACTATTATCCTTATGACTATAGAAGTTATATGAAAATATCTGAGGCAGATGCCTGCTTCTCTGGGTCACCAATGACTTGTATACATGGAGTGGGCAAAGGCCTAGAATTAAAGTAATAGAATGGGAAAGTGACTGAGAGAAATGGAGAACTGTGAAAATAGGAAGGCAGGTGAGACCCTACCCCAGTCTGGAGCAGGACACTGGCAGGACAGAGCACCTGCCTCAAGTCACAGCCAGTCTGCAGGTGAGAAGCTCCGATCACTGACCTGAATTCATGTATGGTGTCAAGGGCAAGAGCAAGTCTGCAGAGCCCTTAACAGCACATGTGCTGTGCTGCGATTGGCCAGATCAGAACAGAGCACTCCAGACAGTTTAAGGCCCAGGCCAAAGACCAGTGAAGTCACCCCTCTAGGTGGGGTGGTGGCACGAGCTATATTACACTTTTATCTGCATGCCAATGTTAGAGATGCTGTACATAGAGGGGCCCAGGACCCTCACACCAATTTCACCAAATTGCTGCCTGGAAAACATTCATTAAAAGAGAACTCCATTTAGGGAGTTGGCTGGCATTCCCAATGAAATTTGGTTAACAGCAATTGTTCTCAAATTTTATTCCACAATTTCAGTTGCCTGGGAAGTTTTAAACACCCTGAAGCCAAGGCTACATTGTAGACCTGCTGAAGTCATGATTTCTGGGCTGGGTCCTAGATATCAATAGGTTTCAAGACTCCACCAGGTTCCAATGGGCCTCCCCAAGGTTCCAATGGGCCACAAAAGTGGAATGCAAGTAGATCACAGCCTTGCTACTCAAAGTGTGGTCCATGGACCATAGTATCAGCATCACTTGGGAGCCCACTACAAATGCAGATTTCCAGGCACCACCAGCCCTGTGGATTGTGCTGAATAATGTCCTCAAGTGCTTTATTTGCACATGAAAGCTTGATAAGTACTGGACAGGATGCTCTTTAATGGAGCCTAATGGAGAACCCTGAATAATGTAACAACCTGGGGTGGGGATATGCTAAGAACAAGATCTGGAAACCTGTTCAAGAAGCTGAAAGAACCTACATACCTAAGTTTCTGCTTTACTGTTGTATCTGTGCAGATTAACTTTCACACTGTCTGACTTTCCAGAGTCCCACTTAGTCAAAGGTTTCTTGTTTCCTTTGAAAGCTTAGTATGTGACATGACAGCTGCAAGTGCTTCGTGTTTATCGTTAATTAGCCCTCAGGGCTGACCAAGCTGCAGACACACAGTTCTCATGCCACAGAAGCGCACAGTGAGGTTAAGAACCCACCCACTGTCACCTAGCTCTTCAGTGACCCAGGAAGGCTTTTGTTTTGCTTATAGTTTTTTATCTATTTTCCAGTGTTACCAAAAGTCAGTTTTATGTTATGTTAGCATTGAGGAGGAGGGATGAGGACCAAGGGTATCAAGCAGACACTGCCCAAAACAGTGCCAGGGCCTCTGCAGCCATGTCTCTGAATAGCCTGGCCCTTGTGAGGAGTTGGGGAGAGGGAGAGACATCACACTCCTATTTTGAGCTAGACTGGAGTAACCTGTCAGCCCAGCGACAGGGGCCAGCTGGGAAAACCTCTTGGGAACACCGCAGGGCAGCCGCTGAGGGCAATCCCAAGCTTGCACAGAGCCTGAAAATCTCTTTGGTCCAGAATCACAGAAGAGTGGCTGCAGAATGAGGTCATGACCATCACAGTCAGGCTGCACCCTGAAGAATAAGAAACATCACCAACTTCCAGCCAGGGTGTTAGAACTAAAGCTTTATTTTAATATTTCATTATTTTCAGAACATCACTGGCCACTAGAAACTTGAATGCAAGGGCAATTTTTATCAAGTAGAATAAGTAAAATATAACAGATAATGGAAGTGTAACAATAAATAAACCTTAAATATAAATATACACATTGACATCTCACACATATAAGTCATGCTCTATATTCTGTCCACAGTTGTCTTTGTGGGATTCTGAATTCCAGGATGGAGCTTTGAGGGCTGACATGTCTCCCATGAATTATGGATACTTCCAGAGAGCTGATGTAGGAGTAACACATTACACATTTTGGAAAAAAAATTATCACAGAGCAACTTTTTAAATATGTAATTTTTATTCCACAAAGAATGAGCATTTCAGAAATATTACAAAAAGTAAAATAAATATACTAACTTATAGATACATACAATGTACTACTTTATACTTCAAAAATGCAGGAAGATAAAATATATATATGTTGTTATAGATATAATTTTGATCTGATGAACAATTTGATATTGCTCTTTATTAATCTTGCTGTATTGCAGGCATGCCCAGGGCATGCCCATGGCTTGTCACTGGATGAAGGAAGGACTGGCAGGGACAGAAGGGAATGCCTTGGAGCCCCATGCTTATTTCCACAGCGCCATTTCAAAGCAATATTTTGAGTTTTTGACTTACTGTCCTAGGTCAAAAATTCTGTGCCCACATGCAATGTAGGGTGCATCCTCAAGAACCACAACTACATATTTGGGATGGGGCCACATAAATGCTAACAATATCTAATTTAGTGGCACTAACTCCTGAACCAGTTGGGGAACTCCTGAAAGACTATTTGCCATAATCACAATACTATCAGTTCCATTCATAGAAAATGATCTCAGAACAAAGACCAGGGATTGGAGCATCAATAGCCTTCCTAGAAACTCACAGGCAAAATACAGAGGAACAAAATGAGGTCCTGAATGAGACTGAATTTTCACTAATGACAAGTTTCTTGTATTGATAAAGCTCTAAGCACTTGAAAATGTAGACACCAGCTTGAGAGGCAAAAAGCAATTCTGACCTGTATCGGTGGGAACCGGATGGTTGGCAGGGAGAGCACACACTGGAAGCCTCATGGACATGGCAGCCTGTGGGAGACCGCCTGTTTTACTGTTAGCAAGCGCCCCTGCAAGATCTCTAAATTCCACTCTGGCCATTAAGTCTTGTTTCTTTTTCCACTTAACCCATAACCAAATTAAAAATTGATTACATTTCTCTGATTATAGAAATAGAAAAAAATGTAGAGACAAGTTGAAACACAAATGGCCTAGAAAATCCACCAACTCGATCTCACTGTGAGGGCTGTGGGTCAGCCACTTGGAACAGGACAAGCCCTCAGGAAGCACACCCATTAGGACTTGGATAGGGCTGGGAGAGGGGGTCTTGGTAACCCTGCTGACACCCAGGCTCCTTCCACACCCTCCCTGCTCAGGATTTGTTCCCAGAGACCACAGTGCTGGGAAGACCACAGAGCAAATGGTTCTCAAAGCAAATCCCACACACTAAACCTATCCCAAGGGGGAGTTATTAGAAGAGTAGAGAGGATAAGACAGAGGCAAGGACAATTTAACCAGAGGGGATAAATTTAGGATTTTTTGAGAGCAGGAGCTGCCAAGTTGCTGCTGCCTCAGCCCTGCTCAGGAGGAGCAGGTGCTGTGTGAGGAGACCCACAGGGTGTACATGCAATCATCCCACATTTGAGAACTCTCCCCAAGCTGGTGCTGCTGTTCACAGCCAGGGAACTCCCTGCAGGTCACAGGAATGACTGCTGCAAGAAAGGTTCTGTAGTCGGGGCCAGTATGGGTCATGCTCACTGGAGCAGACAGGAGAACTCAACAGGCTCTACCAGTGGGAGTTTTCAGGAAGCAGAGCCAAACCAGACTCAAGGATAGCAGAACAATTGGAGGTGGTGGGCTCTGTCCTGCCTGTCTCCAACCATCCTGTCTGCAGGCCAGCAGGCAGGAACCAGCACTGGCTATAATTCAGTTTGAAGGATTAGGATGCACACAAGATCATTAGGAGAAAAAGGTAATTGTTTCCCGACTGAACACTGCATTGAACAGCTCTTAGGAGACATTTATAATGGAAAATGCAAGATAATCTCCTATTACTTGAAGACATTTTCCAGAAATATGCTGTTATAGATAAGTCATTGAAACACAGTGAAGAATTTGTTTGAAAACATTTCATTAAGGTGCAAAGTATGGCATACTTATGTCTGTGTCACTTAGAAAACAAATGTGTTTCTGGTCTTCATATGGTCTTTGTCAGCTGTTGCCCAGCTGGATACACATCAAGTTATTTAAAAGAAGAAATCCATCTTGCAGGAAAAGAGAAATGTCTACCTCTGTTGTTTTTATTTAAAATCCGAGGGCTGGAAGAAGTTATATCCTTCATGGGTTAAAGGAAGGAAACTTCACACGTAAAACCCTTAAGTCTAACATAGGAGTAGTGAAGGGTGTTCATAAAGTCACACTATCCTCACTCACACACTGAAGAATCCTTAACAGAACAGCACACTCGTGGTGAACTCATCACTGCATATGAAATGAAGCTCTCTAAAAAGTTAAACCAATAGCTGCTAACTAGGTCTAGTGAGGTGAGTATACCCCCTCTGGGAAGCAAGGAGCACAGGTCAGCTGGGAATTGGAGTGAACATCCTCTGTCAGAAACTGTTATTCTATTTTAATCCAGCTAAAGAACCATGAAATACAGCCACCTTGGCCTGGTCTTTTCACTTCCTCCAGCATCTCCCCTCCCCCAAGGCGGCACTGGCTTCTGAGCAGAGGGAAAGGCCTGGTCTGTGGTAGCACCTGTGGCTCCAGGTGAACATGCTCAGGCACACATGCAGGTGACAGTGGCTCCCTTCAGCTCATGCTACTTCCTAACAGCACATGATGCCTTCAGAGAATGCTGGCACCCCTCAGCTCGCTGTGAGGCAGAGCATGTTCATTTTCATTTTAACCATCTGGCAGATTCCCTGGTTCTGAACAGGGGTGAGGGAGTGGGACTTATTGTTGGTGGTGTGAAATGCCCTCTTAAGGGACAATAGGGCACATCTCAGTCAAAATGCAATATATAACATATGGGCATCTTACATGCTACCCTGAAGATGGTGGGCTTCATGGGGAAGGGGGAAGGCAAGGTGACATGGGACATGAGAAGGGCATTCACATGAGCACACATTTGCCTTTGAGCTTTTCTTTCCTTTTCTGCTGCTTGCTCTTTTTCCCATCAATCTGTAGGCTCACGGTCCTGCGCTTCTCCAGGTTGAGCAGCTCCTGAAAGAGCTCCTTCACGTTGTGGTTGAGCTTGGCTGAGGTCTCCATGAAAGCACACTTCCACTTGCGGGCCAGGGCCTCTGCCTCACTGCACTCCACCTCGCGGTTCGGGCTCTCATCACACTTGTTCCCCACTAGCATAATGGGGATACTTTCCACATCCCCTTTGATCTCACAGATTTGTTCGTAAATGGGTTTGAGCTCTTCCAAGGACTGCCGGCTGGTGATGGAGTACACCAGGATGAAGGCATGCCCTTTGGAAATGGAGAGCCTCTGCATGGCAGGAAACTGGTGGCTGCCTGTAGTGTCTGTGATCTGCAGTGTGCAGATGCTCTTGTCACAGCTGATGACCTGCCGGTAGGTGTCTTCCACAGTGGGGATGTAGCTCTCCCGGAATGTGCCTTTCACAAACCTCAAGACTAGGGAGCTCTTTCCAACACCACCTGCTCCAAACACAGCCACACGGTAATCATTGCTCTGCTCTGGCATATTGCTTGAGGGCTCCAGCTACCAACCAAAAAGCACCTAGCAAAGGAACAAGATTTTTGAGAGAATTAATAAAAAAATGTATTGAAAGAGATCACTTTACCCTCTAATGATAGCTTTAAAAAATTGAAGTTATATAGTTTGCTTTCACTCTCCCAACATTCAAATGTCACTTAAAAAATTCTTAAATTCAGCCCTGGCTGGTGTGGCTCAGTGGATTGAGCACAGGCCTGCAAACCAAAGCATCACAGGTTTGATTCCCAGTCAGGGCATATGCCTGGGTTGCAGGTCATGTCCACAGTATGGGGTGTGCTAGAGGCAACCATACATTGATGTTTCTCTCCCTCTCTTTCTCCCTCCCTTCCCCTCTCTAAAAATGAATAAATAAAATCTTTTAAAAAATTCTTAAATTCTAAATCCAATCCTCAATTTCTAAAGGGACACACAATCTACTCGTCTTTGCTCATATATGTACCACCTACCTAGAGGAAAAATGCCGAGTCTTCCCAAGGGAGGCAGGATCTAGGAAAGCTGAGGGAGACATGGGAATTAACTCCCCCCACACACACTCAGGCACACATACACAATCACGGCATGTCTCCATTGTTTTTCCTTAAGCTTTATAAACACCCAATGCACTATTCATAATATGTAACGTATTTTTTTTACGAGCAGGAGGCAGGGAAGCAATGGAGTGGAGAAGACTATTAATATTTGTTCACTGTCCACATTAACTCATGAAATCCTCACCACCTTGCAGAATTGGTGTCATTGTCCCTTTTGCACAATGAAGAAACTGGAAACACAGAAGGAATCAGAGAGTGCAATGTCCCTATCTTGGCAGAGACAGTGAGAGGTGAGGCGGCAATGAAGACTGAAGTATCACAGCCTCCTTGCTCACCCTGCAGACTGCCTAGGCAGAGAGCAAGTAGCAATGACGTGAGGGGGGCACCACTCACGTCACAGGGTGAGCTGTCTCAACTCAAGCAAGAGTTGACAGTCAACAAAAAAGCTTGGAGAGTCCTTTCATTCATCAAATTTAAAACAGTTATAAGTGTTTCATATTTATGAATCATAAGGAGTCAAGCAGTATCAAGAAAATAGAATAAACTACCATCAGCAGTAATTAAAGTAGAGTACAATGGGGTTTGTATTCATCACAAACATCACCCCAAATACAGAAATAAATGTACTTTACCCACATACAGATTATATCTTTCATCCTGCTCTTTCTTTGGTAAGAGAGGTAATATAACACACACAGTGCAAAAGTAAGCACCATCCAAATTTTGTTTTAGCTGAAGGGTATTGATTATATGATAACAGAAAGCATGAAACCCATTTTCTCCAGACAACCACTGTGCTGGCTTTCACTTTTCAAATGTTAAAGTAACTGAGGACTAATAATAAAAGTCATTTTCTGAGGCCAGAAAAATATTAAACATAATTATCCATGGAGGGGAATGACTGTGGACAGTGAAAGCATCAAAGACCAGGACTGTGCATCCGTCTCCTGATTTCACCACATACATGTGCCTACAAATCCACTCAAACACTTAGCTGTTCTCATACGCACTTTGGAATCAAAAACCTACCAAGAAACTGAAGAAACATCAATGCTAAAAGAGAATATAGACAGAAGTCAGGAAGTTCATTAACAGTGAAAGACTGAGAAAGCCTGCTGAGTTTAATTAGTCTATTAAATGCTCACAAATCCTTATGATCGATTAAGAGCATACTATTGTGATAAATTGTTCTATGTTTTAAAAAATGCAATGATCTATAAAATCTGGCATAAAAATTATCTCTGCATCATCACAATGAGGTTTTCTTTGTGCTTCAAAGGCAAGGTCATCACTCAGCCTTGCTTGTATTATGGTGCTTTAGCTCCATAATGGAGGGTAAGCATTTAGCTGGAAGAGAGCATGTTTTAGCAAGCTCTTTATCTGAAAATTTCTTCAGATAATTTTCTGTGGTCTGAAATTCACATTCATTCTGTGTTTTGATGAGTATTTCTCAGCCAATCTAAAGTGTCTCCATTATTAGACTGGTAACCAGATATAGAAAACAAACATAAAACATAAAAAAGAATTTGTGGCTACTATAATTCATTTGTCCAAGAAATCTGTATTGAACTTCCTCTAAAAACCAGGTTCCAGGCTTTGGGCCAGCAAACAGCTGTGCAGAGGACAGAACTAAGGCAGGGCCTCTGTTCTTGTAGAACTTAGGATCAAGTGGAGCTGACAGACATCAAAAAGGTAACTTCACAAAGATTTAATAAATTCTATCACAGGAGTGTGGCAAAAGAGAAGTGTAAAGGAGTCTATCCAACCTGGGATATCAGGAACAACTTCCCTAAGGAGATGACATGGGAACAGGTGCCTGAATGATGCACAGGAGACAGGCAGGTGAAAGGTTTGTAAAAGTTCACTGAATTTATGAGTGAGGTCTGAGGTAATAGCTCCATACTAATCTTCATATTCTTCCACCTCAGATTCACTCATTCATTTTACAAGCATTTGTTAAAATAAAACAAGACAAAAACCTCCAAATAATATGCAGACTTGGTGCTTACCCAACAGAAACTACAAAATGGTGATAATAACACTAGTTTCCTCAAAGAGCTGCTGCGGAGTTTAGTAAGACAATACATGACCAAGCATTTAATGCAGTTGCTGGTGCAAAAGTCTCAGGCTATTTTCAGTAAGGACCAGGCAGAAAAAGGGGTCACAAAGAAGCAATAAGGAGAGTGGGTAGAAACTGAAGAAAAGATGACAAAAATGCCAAGAGAGCAGAAAAATGTCAAAAAAGACATTCAGGGTATGCAACCAAAGCAGTTGCATAGCTGGAAAAATATACCTATAAACAACTACATTAAATGAGAAGAAAGGTCTCAAATCAGTAATGTAATTTCCCCACCTTAATAGAGAAAAAGAGCAAACTAAACCTAAAGAAAGAAAAGTTATGGGAAAATTAATAAAATAATGAATATAAATGTAATAAGGATGAATCAATGAACCCAAAAACTATTTCTTTGAAAATATTAACAAAACTTTCTGTTCAACTCACCAAAAAGAAAAAGTGAAAAGACTCAAATTACTAAAATCAGGAAAGAAAGCAAAGACATTACTACTAACCTTACAGAAATATAAAAGATTATAAGAGACTCCTAAAATCAACTGTATGCCAACAAGTATAAAATTAAGATGAAACATACAAACTACCAAAGTTGACTCAAGAAGAAATTAAAAATATGAATAGACCTATAACAGGTAAAGATGTCAAATTAATAATAAAAAAACTATCCACAAAGAAAATCCCAGGGGCCAGATGGGTAAATTTCAGCAAACATTTAAAGAGGATTTAATACCATTTTTTCAGCCCTGGCCAGTGTGGCTCAGTTGGGAACAACATCCCGTAACCAAAAAGGTTGTGGGTTCAATTCCTAGTCAGGGCACATATCTAGGTTGTGGGTTCAATACCCAATCAGTGTGTAGGCAGGAGGGACCCCTGCTCCAGACACATATGGGAGACAACCAATTGATGCTTCTCTCTCTCTCGTTGATATTTCTCGTTCCCTTCCTCTTCCCCTTCCTCTCTCTTTAAAAGGAATGAAAAAATGTGCTCAGATGAAGATTAAAAAAAATTCTTCACAGTCTTCCAAAAAAATGAATAGGAGAGAATGTTTCTCATTCTTTCTGAATGTAATATTACCCTGATACCAACACCAGGAAAAGATATCACAAGAAAACTACAGATCGGTAGTTTATATAAATACAGATATAAAAATTCTCAGCAAAATAATAGCTAATTGAATTCATCAAAGTATAAAAACAATTTTACATCACAAGCAAGTAGGATATATACCAGGAATGCAAAGTGGGTTTAACAAAATTATATTTTTGGATTGTATTCCAAATACAATATAACTTATCAATAAACTAAAAGACAAAAACTATGACAATTTTGATGTAAAAAATAAGAAAACTCAGCACCCAATCATGAAAAAAAAAACCTTAAACCAGGAATAAAAGGGAACTTCCTCAACTAAATAAAGGTCATATAATTTAAAACCCAGAGCCAAAATAATATTTAATGATAAAAGACTGAATATTCTTCCCCTATGATTAGAAAAAAAGATGTGTGTCAACCCTTACAGTTTCTTTTTTTCCTTTTGAGTTGGAATTATGATTTAATACTTGTGTAAACATGAATGGTCATTCTCCCAGAACAAAATAAAGCACCACTAAGAATTATATTAAAATAATTACAATCAATAATTTGTTTTCATATTCTTTAGAGATAAAAGGGTTTAAAAAACAAAAATTTGACTATCATGTCATTGCACAGATATAGTAGTTGACATGATAAGTAAATTTGGACCATTTAAAAATATATGTTCTTAATTCTGTCATCCATTTTTAGTTAATGTTTTACTTTTTTACTGAAGTATAATTTAAATATAACAATCTATGAATTTTGAAAAAATAAAAAATAAAATAAAACAAATGGAAACAAAAAGTTGCAAAAATGAAAAATATAATTTTGTTATGGCCTATTTCCTTAGGTGTGTTCTGTGAATTCCAAATAAGTAAAATAATAAAATGATATATTTTTAAATTTTTATAGAATGAGAAGAAAATCACATTAATCATTAAACATTCTTGTATTTTCTTTACTCTTCCCACAGATCAATTCACAAGTGTAAAAACTGATATATATTTATATTCTGAAGTACACATTTCAAGCAGCCAGGTAGGCATATATTTTATGTGCAAAATAGATGTTGCATATTTGCTTGCTGTGGAAAGCAGAGTATAGGCTCAGTAGAGAATAATCATTAAACATTAATTTTTTAAAGAAAAATGTTGTAAAAATGTACAATAGTATATATTTCTGGTAATTATGTACTTATCAAAGTAAATAACAGTTTTTAAATACAAATCTTTTACAGGCTGTCTTTGAAGAACTGTGAAGTGACTTTTTTCAAATTTGTTGTCATCTGTAATTTTTATCACTCAATTTATCCTCTATCAATTTATATTCTATCAATAACACTTTAATCATTCCTTTCGGAGCCACTTGTCTTTATTCTAGTTCATAAGTTCACTAGTGCCCACCCCAGGTCATAGTAATTAGGTCAAGAAGAAAAATAATAATCAAAATTGGGCTAATATCTCCATCAGCGATATGTGTTGCAACATGGAGAGGTTGTGAGAAGTTGAAGCAGTTTTTTCCACACCAAGATTGCTTAACTAGTAAGGGTGACAGCCTGCAGCTGTGGGTGGTCATCTTGCCACCAAGAATAGAGAACTTGAATCGATATGAAGGCAGAACAAAAGACAGGAAAAAAGCATACATAATTCATACATCATTTGAGCACTAAGATCCATCTGTGCATAAAGCCCTAGACTCTTCAACTATTTCATCAATAAATGTCCCTTTTTAAAGCCCCCCCAAAATCTGAAGAACATTTTAATTGCATGTTATTGTTTATGCTATTATAGCTACCCCCACTTTTTCTCCCATTGCCCACCTTCATCCAGCCCCCCACCCCTCAGGCAATCCCCACACCACTGTCCACGTCCATGGGTCATGCATATGTGTGTTTTGGTTACTCTCTTCTGCTTCTTTCATGCAGTCCCCACCCCAAATCCCCTCCAACAGCTGTCAGTCTGTTCCATGTATCTGTGCTTCTGTTCCTATTATGTTTAATTAGTGTATTTTGTTGAAGAACAATAGTTTGTTAGTAACCTTCTCAAAAACCAAGCCAGGAGAGGATTTTTTCTTTTCTTTTTTTTCTATCCATGTGGTCAGTTTCATTCTTAGAGAAGGCCTGATGTAGCAAGGAAGATATAGGCCTGATGTAGCAAGAAGATACAGTTCACAAACCTTTAACACAAGTTTTGATCTGTCAACTAAAGACACCACCTCCAGTGTGGATGGCTTCATTCAACCATATTCTACCAACTTTTATATCTTCTAGATCATCTTTTATGATGCTAATCAAGTGGCTAAGGCCTTCCTGTTCTAGTTTCAAAAGCTGCCTAACTTCTTGTAGCAGATCTTTCTTCAGATTTGACTGCTCCAAAATGATTCTGCATCCTGATTTGAAACATCAGTTCATTTAGCCAGCCCTAAAACTGAGTAGGTGCATTTGGTTCACAATGAATTGTAACTAGCTAAACTTGAAACTGCTCTTCATCAGCTTGGCTGGCATACCCACTCTTCCTCTGAACCTCCTGTTTAATTAGGACCTATAAGGTTCTGTGGAAAAAGCCCATGAGTTTCCTCTTGTACTGTGCCATTTTGGCCATTGCTGTAGTTGGATTCTTCTGTAATATCTTCAGATATATTTAATCTGGTCTTATACTGCTTAGCCATCTGACCTTGAACCTTCAGTCTTCCAAGAAGTTCTTTGAAACCCACCATTGGTACAGGATTAACTTTTCAGAACCAGGGTGATCCAATTTAGTTTTTTCCCAGATAACAAGATCAACACCAGGAGGAGGATTCTGTAAAAGCTGTTTGGTCTATTCAGGACAACGTTCTGTTCTAGTCATAGACAGTGTTATATCAAGTTGCTATGATTGTGTTTTTATACTGGTTTGTTCAAATAAGCATATAGCGTTGTAGTAGCTGGAACTCTTCTTGAAGTAGCACTTGGAGAACACTCAACAACATAACTGACAACCTCTGTCTGACCATCTGGCAATGTTTCCTACCCTCTACATTTACTGTAAGGGTCTGCTTTCCTACCAACACTTTAGGCAATGAATCTACCAATTACCATTAGTCGCTTCAAATATCTGTTTCTTTTCTATTGAAAACTAAAACCACTAGCACATCTTCATCTTTATTATTGGGCATACAACTATAACCTACTGCTTTAAATCAGCAAAAGGGACTTTCTTGTGTGAATTCCACTGGTGAAATGTTATTATTGAAATAGCCATTTTCAGTTCCCCAAATGGCCTGCAGTTGATTCCGCTGTGCCTAAAAACCATCTCTCTCATCTCCTAAAGTGTTGGAGCAGAAAGAGCACTTGCAGTATGTATCAGTGAGTTGGACTGGGCAGGAGCAGTGTAGGCTGACCAAAGAGACCACCTAATACAGTTTGTTGCTCCTGCTGTGTATTTAATCCTCCGAATCCTCATACAGTTCCCAAACCAGTACCTAAACCAGTACTAGTTCCAGCTGTTGTGCCCAAACCAGTACTGAATCCAAAACTTTTGTTCTGAGTAGTTCAGTAGTGCCTGTGTTAGCTCCAGCAAAAAAGCTGAAGGCAGAACCTGCTGTTACAGATTTCTCAAATCCGCTGAACCCACCACAGAGAGTTACAGTGGCTGCAGCAGTGCCCAAGGTGCCAGAGGTGCCCAAGGGAGCACCAAAGTTGAAGGCCATGTTATGAGAGCAAGGGACCAAGAAGCTACTTCCACAACATTGAGTGCACTCCCTTACAGTTTCTATTCAACATTTTACTGGTGATTTTAGCCTGGGAAATTAAGCCACGAAATGAAATAAAAAAGTATCTATTTTTACAAAGGGAAAGGAAGAAATAATGTTACAGAAGAGTCACATACACATACAGGGGCCCGGACTCCAGAGGATGGTATACTAATACCGTCCAGACCACCTACTGGGCTCGACTGTCTGCCACCAATCGAAAAGACATCTCTCAATGCCAGAGATTTGTGAAAAGGAAAGGAAATGTTTATTTAAGGCTATACAGACTTAAAGTAGTGACCTAACTTCTTCATTAAAATATCAAAGTCCTTTAAGATACCCACAGATGCACTGAGCAGTTCCTGTCTCCCCCCTGCCCTAATTCAGGGTACCATAACTCAGGGAAAGAACACAGGTCCATGTTTCCAGGCCACTGGCACCATCAGCTGAGTCACTGTCCAGGCAGGATATCCAATTAATCTAAAGCCATGTGGCACCTTCTCATGGTCTACTGGCAATAGTTCTTTGTACCCATTTTCCAGACAAAGTCTCTTCTTTCCTCCACCAGAGCTGCGGGGGTGTGCGCTCTGGCAAAACCTTGTGGTTCCCCTTTTTCAACTGCCACAACTGCATGGTCCTTTTCTTCCACCAGAGCTGTGAGGGGGTCCTCACTCTGGCTAAGACTGCATGGTCCCCCTTGCAAAGCTGCAAGGGGATCTGTACACTCGCTAAGACTGTGTGGTTCCCCCCTAATGGCTGCCGTGTCTGGGTTTAAATCCCTGCGCCAATCTTCCTCTGTACCCCCATTTCCAACTCCTCCTACAATCAGTTACACCTGCCAGCATCCCTGTATTATCCGAGGTTTACTGGGCTGTCATCGTGAGTCTGGGCAGGTATGGACCAATATCCTGAAGCCAATCTTCTTCCAGCTCCCATGCAGGTGCTGTAACCTGGGGGACCTGCCCCCCACTTACATCTTGGGGGGAAGTGACTTCCATCCCCCTGGCTCCAAGAATGGCCACAGCTACTTAACATATCCAAGTGACCCGCCAAAGGCCATAGATGTGTTAAATGACCATGCCATGGATTAGCTACAAGGCCGTGGCTGTACAAAACGGCCCTGCATGCCCTGCTCCATGTGTCCCTTCCCCCAACTCACACCTGTGGGGGCAGGGGTGAGGACATCTTATATGTCTCTCTAATATTTCCTAGACACCTTGAGTTCTGGGCCCCATTCCAAATCCCTTTTGGGGTGGCCCCCTCTTGGCTGCACCCTGTATCAATAAAACTATCTCTTTTTTTGCATATAACATGACCTTGTATACAGAAAATCCTAAGGAATGCAAAAAGAAATTAAAACTAATAACCTAGTTCAGGAAGGTTTTAGAATATAACATCCATATAGAAATCAACTGTATCTCTATATACATCTATTAAACAATTTGAAAATGAAAGTTGAAACCAAAGCCATTTATAATATAAAATAATTAGTAATATATCTAACAAAGAAATATAAAATTTACACTCTGAAAATTATGAAATACTGTTGAAAAAAATAAGACCTAAAAAAATGGAAAGACACTCATGTTTATGTGTCAGAGGAGCTAATAGTGTTAAAATATCAATACAGGTAATCCTCAAATAATGTCATTTTATTCACTGTCCTTTCATTGCAACATTAAGGAAATACAGGAACTTAACTTTTTTTATGTCAATTAACCTATGGTCAAATTGTTTTGTTATATGTCATTTTGCTGCAGTTCCAAGAACCTACTGACAACATTAAATGAAGACTTCCTGTATTCCTCAAATCACCTACAGATTCAGAAACAAAAAATGAACCATCACATTTATAGCCAATTGATTTTTGACAAAGCTGCCAAGAAAATCCAATGGAAAAAGAATAGCCTTGTCAACAAATGGTGCTGGGACAACTGGATATCCACATGCAAAACAATAAAGTTGGACCCCTCTCTCACACCATATAGAGAAATTAATACAAAATGGATCAAAGATCTCAAGGTAAGACAAAAAACTACAAAACTCTTAGAAGAAACCATAGGCATACATTTTTAAAGATTTTATTTATTTGTTTGTTTGTTTGTTTATTATTTATTGTTTTAGACAGAGGGGAATAGAGGGAGAAAGAGAGAGAGAAACATCAATGTGTGGTTGCCTCTTGTATACCCCCAACTGGGGACCTAGTCTGCAACCCAGGCATGTGCCCTGACCAGGAATCAAACCAGTGACCCCTTGGTTCACAGGCCGGTGCTCAATCCACTGAGCCACACCAGGCAGGGCTATAGGCATACATTTTTATCATCTTTGATCTGGGAATTGTTCCTTAAATGTGATACCAAAAACATAAGCAACGAGATCAAGGATAGGTAAATTTGACTTTTTCAAAATTAAAAACATCTGTGCATCAAAGAGAACTATTAAGAAAATGAAAAGACACCCCACAGAATGGGAGAACATTTTTGCCAATCACATATCTGATAACAGGTTAATTATAGAATATGTAAAGAATTCCTATAATTCAACAACAAAAAAATTTAAAAATGAACAAAGAATTTAAATATATATTTCTCCAAAGAAGCTACACAAATGGCCAATAAGCACATAAAAAGATGCTCAACATTACTAGCTATTAGGGAGATATAAATCAAAACCACAAAGAAATACCTTACACCCATTAGATGACTATAAAAAACAGAAAACAAAAAATGTTGGTAAGGATGTGGAGAAACTGAAACCCTTGTGCTTTGCTGTTCTGACTGTAGAATGGCACAGCTGCTTCACAAAACATTCTATAACTTCTTCAAAAAGTTAAACATAGAATTACCACATGATCCAGTGATTTCCCTTTTAAGCAAATTCCCATGAGAAATAAAAACATAGCCACATACAAATATCATACAGAAATACTCATAGCAACATTATTCATAATAGCCAAAAGTGGAAACAATCCAAGTGTCCACCAACTAATAGAAGGATAAGTAAAATGTGGTATATACATACAATGAAATATTATTCAACAATAAAAAGATAGGAAGTACTGATACATGCTACAGCATCAGGGAACCTTGAAAACATTATGGTAAATAAAATATATCAGTAACAAAAGACCATACATACTGTCTGATTATATTTATGTGAAACATGCAGAATTATAATGTAGGGATGAGACCGTGTGGGCATTTGGAGGGAAATGAAAAGTGACTGAAAATGGGTACAAGGTTTCCTTTGGAGTAATGAAAGTATTCTAAAACTGATTGCAGTGATGACTGGACAACTCTGTGAGCATGCTAGAAACTACTTTAATTGGGTACTATATTTCAATAAAGACGCTATTTTTCTTAAAACAGAAGACATTGGAAAGGTTAGTAATCTACTGTAGATGAAGCCATTATTTGCTCATTCTGAAACTGGTCACAGCTACAAAGGAATAGATTCACAGACTCCAGTGTGAAAAACATGTTAAAGGTAACAGCCTCAGCATACTTCCTAATAGCCAGATAATGAGAAAAACCCTCATATTCACAGCAGAAATAATAAACAAACAATGGAATAATCATACCATAAAATCAACATACTGAATGAATACATATTCATACAAGAAGAAAATGCAATGCAGAGCATGAACATATAAGGCAGTTATCCAGATTATTCTGAATAATTTTATTCTTTTATAATTATAGATATGAAATACCACATTTTAAAGAAATCATCAAAAATCAGGGAATCTGGGAGAAAGCCAAGATGGCAGCCTAGGTAAACACAGGTTGTGTCCTCACACAACCATATCAAAATTACAGCTAAACCACAGAACCACCATTATTCAGAACCACTAGAAATTGAGCTGAATGGAAGTCCTACAACTAAGGAATTAAAGAAGAAACCACATCTAGACTGGTAAAAGGGGCAAAGACATGGATGGACTGGTCCCACATCCACATATAGTGGATAAAAATTGGGAGGGATATCTTAGGAGTGAGGGATCCCAGCCGCACAACAGATACCCCCAGCCCAGGGTTCCAGTGCCAGGCAGGTAAGTCCCAATAAATTATGGCTGTGAAAACAAGAGGGAATTGAAGCTATGGAACACAGAAACTGCTGGATTCCCAGGCAGTTCCTCCTAAAGGGCTCATGCACAGACTTACTAAGGCTCACTTCCAATGAGCACCAGCACCAGAGCAGCAACATGAAAGGCACCAGGGGTATATGAGAAGGTACTGAATTGTCTCCTCAGGGTGAGTGCTGGGGGCAGCTTTCTCCCAGACAGGGCTGCTGGCAAGGCCATTGTTCCTTTTCTGAGGCCTCCTGCACAAAGCTGGGAGGCAGGCACCATATCTAAGTCTCCATCAACCTGGCTCACAGTATTTGCCACACCCTGGTAATTCTCTCAGGCTCAAATTTTAAGCCCATCTGACCCAAATTTCAAGCCCATCCAAGCTGTTTCCAGTGGCTTTTCCATACAAATGGCTTGTTTGCTCATGCTTCAGATATGCCTAACTCCTCTCAAACAAGCAGTATCTGGCTTTAGCCAGTACCTCTTGCTAAGTAGCCCCAGGCCTGACAGTAGTAGCAGATGGCCTTGGTTCATTCATAGCTTGGCCTTAATTGAGCACCTCCAAGTCCAGCACAAGTAGCAGCCTTCTGCAGATTGCTTTGTAGTTTATGCCAGGGGGTGTCAGACAGAACACAGGTGGTGGTATAACTTGGCCTGCACCTCCCAGGATGGCCCAAGCCTGAGCACTCAGTAGACAGCTAGAGACCACATCAGAACAACACTACTCAACTACCTCCATAAGCGACTCACTCAAGGGGGTGGACTCAGTGGGCACCAGAGCCCTGCTAAAGTAAGTTCTGCTCTGTAGAGTGGGCCCCTGTACAGCTGATCTACTAGAGTGGTCAGAGGTTGGTGATCAGAGGTCACAGCCAGTCCTAGCAGCTGACTGGCCTGGGTAAATCCGTCTCATTGTTGTCCCAACAGCAATCAAAGCTCAATTACAAGAGGAGGGTGTACTCAGCCCATATGAAGCTAATACCTTGAGTATCCAGCTTGGGTGACAGGGAAGGCTGTGCCACTGGACCCTACAGGACACCTACTACATTAAGCCACACTACCAAGCCAGGGAATCATACCAGCTTTACTTCAGACATAGAAACAAACACAGGGAGGATGCCAAAATGAGGAGACAAAGAAACATGACCCAAATGAAAGAACAGAAGTCCAGAAAAATATCTAAGCAAATGGAGACAGGCAATATATCAGATGCAGAGTTCAAAACACTGGTTATAAGGATGTTCAATGAATGGAGTGGAAGAGCAAATGAACTGAGAGAACTTCAGCAGCATAAAAAGGACACAGAAACCATAAGAAAGAACCAGTCAGAAATGAAGGATACATTAACTGAAATGAACAATTTATAGGGAATCAATAGTAAAGTGGATGAAGCACAGAATCAAATCATCAATTTGGAATATAAGAAAGCAAAAAACACCCAATCAAAAAAATGAGAAGAAAAAAGAATCCAAAAACTGAGGACAGTGTAAGAAGCCTCTGGGACAACTTCAAGCATACCAACATTCACATTGTGGAGGTGCCAGAGAGAGGAGAGGGAGAACAAGAAATTGAAAACCTATTTGAAAAAATAACAACAGAAAACTTCTCTAACTTGATGAAGGAAATAGACACACAAGTCCAGAAAGCAAAGAGAGTCCAAACAAAGTGAACACAAAGAGGCCCACACCAAGATAACATCATAATTAAAATGACAAAGGTTAAAGACAAAGAGAATCTTAAAAGCAGAAAGAGAAAAGCAGTCAGTTACCTATGAGGGAGTTCTGATAAGATTGTCATGCGATTTCTCAAAAGAAACTTTGCAGGCTAGAAGGGATTGACAAGAAATACTCAAAGTGATGAAAAGCAAGTACCTACAACCAAGATTACTCTATCCAGCAAAGCTATCATTTAGAATTAAAGGGCAGATAAAGAGCTACTCAGACAAGAAAAGGCTAAAGGAGTTCATCATCAAATCAGTATTATATGAAATGTTAAAGGGGCTTATTGAAGAAGATCAAAATTTGAACAATAAAATGGCAATAAATACATATCTATCAACAATTGAATCTAAAAAACAAAATAAGCAAACAAGAACAGAAACAGAATCATAAATGGAGAACTTTGTAATGATTGCCAGATGGGAGATGGGAAAAAAACATGAAGAGATTAAGGAGTAGAAATTGATAGCTATAGAATAGTCACGTGGATATAAATTACAGCATAGGAAATAGAGTAGCCAAAGGACATATATGTATGACCCATGGATGTGAAAAATGGTGTGGGGATTGCCTGAGGGAGTGTAGGGGTGCTGCATGGAGGGAAGCAAAGGGGGAAAATTGGGACCACTGTAATAGCATGATCAATAAAATATAATTTTAAAAATAGAAAATTAGGAAATCCAATAGGACTTATTCTTAGATTTCAGGCATAAATCCTATTATTAGATATCATGTATGATAGAAATGGAATGTAAGGCTTTGATTTTGGAGAATAGGCAAAATGAAGTCTGGCAGAGCTGCAGTTAAGTGATATGTTTGTTGGGGGATGTGAAGAGAACTGAAGTCATTTTGCTTTGGGCTTGAGGGTAATGGTAATTGATGGGAGGACTAGAAAGACAAAAAGTGTGAGTTTGTCTGTAAAGATAGTCAAGGATTAAGGAAAGGGGAAAGGACAACAGGTACAGAGTAATGTAGGGGTTTGAGGAGTTGAAAAGATTACCTGTGGAGGTATGGTGATGGATATGCAATGGAGCAGATCTGGAAGAAGGCAGGAGCCACTGGGAGCCAGGATGCACAGGGCAGGTTGGTACTTGAGAAGAAAGGGCGGTGACAGCCCCCAAACCACGCCCACTGTCTCAGCTTAAGAACTGTAAAACAAATGAAAAATGGCATAATGCATGTATTTGTTTAAAAGTAAAGGGAGATTATAAAATCTTCTTTTATTCACAACCAGGCCACTTTCTTCCACAGTTTCAGTCTCTCTTTCCAAAAATAACCAGTTAGAAAGAATAGAAACTTTGTTGTCATTTCCTGGTGTTCGCCAGTGTAATTTCAATTAACACATTCATTGCTTAAATAATAGATTTTAATGTTTTTCTTATTTTTTAATACAATTGACAAAAATGTTATATTTAACATTAGTTTTAGGTGTACAGCATAGTGATTACACATTTATATAATTTTTGAAGTTATCGCCCTGATACTTAATGTCTTGACTTAATGTCTTTGGGTCATATTATTTACAAAGTTAGCACAATTATCTTCCTCTGCTGCCTAATTTGTTACTTGTACTATACTTTTTAGGCATATACCAGTATTTAAGATTTCCAGCTAAAGTATTTACAACATGTTCTAAATTTTAAATTGTCTTCTATGCTTTTTCTGCAGGTTGTTTCTAAACCCTATCAATAAACAGCATTAGAGGATTTTGTAAAGATTTTTAACTGTAGAAGTAGATAGTAGGACTGGACCTACTAAGAGGAAAAGGCCATCTTTCATCAGAGTTCACTGCATAAACAAACAAAGCATAATTTTTTGTGTCAGCAATATTTTGTCTTACATTTCTTTGTTAGCTTTGTTTTTTGCCTAGCTAATTCTCAGTTGCCAATTTTTATATTTCAGTATATCACCTTCCCAAAACTGTCATTGTTTGTGGATGACATGATAGTGTACATAGAAAATCCTATGGACTGCACCAAAAAAATTACTCAGCCTAATAACTGAATTCGGCAAAACAGTGGGATACAAAGTCAATATCCAGAAATCAAAGGCATTTTTGTCACCAACATGAAATATCAGAAGCAGAAATCAGGGGGAAAATCCCATTTTATATAACAACAAGAAAAAAAAAGTACCTGGTAATAAACCTAACCAAGGAGGTAAAAGACCTGTACTCAGAAAACTACACAACACTGAAGAAAGAAATTAAGGAAGACACAAACAAATGGAAGCATATATCATGCTCATGGATTGGAAGAATTAACATCATCAAAATGGCCATAGTACCCAAAGCGATTTATAGATTCAATGCAATCTCTATTAAAGTGCTGATGACATATTTCACAAATATAGAATAAACATTTTTAAAATATATATGGAACCATAAATGACCCAGAATACCTGCAGCAATTTTGAGAAAGAAGAACAAAGTAGGAGGAATCACAGTACCTAACATCAAATTGTATTACAAGTCCTCTATAATCAAAACAGCCTGGTACTGGCATAAAAACAGGCACATAGACCAATGGAACAGAACAGACAGCCCAGAAATAAACCCAACTCTCTATGGTCAGCTAATATTTGACAAAGGGGGATGGAGCATAAGATGGAGTAAAAATAGCCTCTTCAACAAATGGTTTTGGGAGATCTGGACAGCTACATACATAAAAATGAAACTCGAGCACCAACTTACACCATACACAAAAATAAATTTCAGGTGGATAAAAGACTTAAATATAAGTTGTAACACCATTAAAGTCCTAGAGGAGAACACAGGCAGGAAAATCTCAGATATTTCATGTAGCAACATTTTCACTGATATGTCCCATAGAGCAAGGGACATAAAGAAAAGAATAAACAAATGAGATCTCATCAAAATAAAAAGCTTCTGCATGGCTAAAGTAAACAGTATTAAAATAAAAAGAGAACCAACCATATGTGAAAACATATTTGCCAATGATACCTCAGACAAAGGTTTGATCTCCAAAATATATAAAGAATTCACATAACTCAACTCCAGGAAGACACAGAACTCAACTAAAAAATGGGCAAAAGACTTGAACAGATACTTCTCCGAGGAAGACATACAGAGGGCCCGGAGATATATGAAAAGATGCTCCGCATCACTAGACATCAGAGAGATGCAAATTAAAACCACAATGAGAATCACACCAGTCAGAATGGCCATCAAGAAAAAAATCAACAAAAAAGTGTTAGAGAGGGTGTGGAGAAAAAGAAACCCTACTGCACCGTTGGTGAGAATGCAGACTGGTACAGCCACTGTGGAAAATATTATGGAATTTCTTCAGAAAACTAAAAATGGAACTGCCTTTTGACACAGCAATTTCATTGCCATGATTATATCCCAAGAACCAATTCAAAAGAACCTATGCACCCCAATGTTCATAGCAGCACAATTTACAATAGCCACATACTGGAAGCAACCTAAGTGCCCATCGGCAAATGAGTGGATCACAAAACTATGGTACATTTACACAATGGAATACTATGCAACAGAGAGAAAGAAGGAGCTCCTACCCTTTGCAACAGCATGGATGGAACTGGAGATCATTATGCTGAGTGAAATAAGGCAGGAGGGGAGGGACAAATACCATACGATCTCACCTTTAACTGGAACATAATCAACCAAAAAAAAGCAAGCAAAATATAACCAGAGAGGAGGTGGGAAGGGATAATGAGGGGAAGGGTTTTCAGGAACTACTGTGAGGGACACAAGGACAAAACTAGGGAGAAAGATGGAAGAAAGCAGGGGGAGGTAGGTTTGGCTGGGGCGCAGGGGGAGTGGTTGGGGAAAATGCAGACAACTGTAATTGAACAACAATAGAATAATTATTAAAAAATAATTTCATAGTGATTATTGTTTAAAAAGAAGAAAATATACAAGCTTCCTTGGATTCATTTTATATTTTTATGTAAACATTACTGATTTTAGATGGCATTAAAATCTCTGAGTTCACACCCTCTTACTTGATTGATAGAATGCTGCACCACACTAAGTTCAAGTTTTTTCCATTCATATCTTAAAGATTTTTTTAATTTTTAACTATTCCATCCAGGGTTGTTAATGTGAAATCCAAAGACAGTATGATTCTCTTTCCTTTGTAAGACAGTTAGGTTTTTCCTTTCTCTTTGGCAGAGTTAAAATATTCTACTTATTCTGGGAATGATGACGTTTCAGCAGGATATATATAGAACTGCTTTTTAATTGTGGGGTTTTTTTAGTGGCAGGGGGTTTGGTGAGAAAAGGTTAAAAACCTCATTCTTTCTGCAGCTTAGAGAAATTTTCTCCTACTTTTAAAAAGTACATCATCCCAACCTTATATCTTTTCTCTCTTTCTGGAACTTGTATTAGATAATGAACCCACTATACCAGTTTTTTGACTTCTCTAGAATCTTTTTTCCTTATATTTTTAATAGATTTTTTTGGACTCTGATTTTTCCATTTTGTACAAAAACTTTTCTTGTCTTACAAAAGGTGATATAACACTGAATTTCAACAAGAATGCTAATTGAGATTTGTTGCTTCTATTCTCATTTATCTTAGAAATTCTGGTTCTGTTTGTTTATTGTGGTTCTTCCCTTCCATGTTAATTGGTTTCACCAAATAAATGTCTGCTTATCTCTGTTTTTCCACTAATTTATAAAAGAACCATTACATTGTCTAGGAGAGGCAGCTGGACTGGTTTCTCTGATAATGCACAGATATGTTCGGTCCTAAATAGGAAGGCTGTCTAGAATGACTTCAGGAATCCTTTTCCTGAATTTGTTTGGGCTAAACTGCCTCTATAGTTGCTTGTACTTCTAAACAGCATATACACAGACAGATGCATGAGGGAGAGGATTGGGGAAAGGGTGTGGGCATCCCAAAGTGTCCTGAAATATAAAAATATGTGTCTTATATAATAAAGAGTTCAAAATGAGACTTTTCAAATATTGAAAATCAGCTTAGAGGCTATCCTACATCTATATGGCCTGAGTTCTGAGGAAAATGAATTTGATTTCCTGAGTCACAAAACTTGTCATTTGGAAGAAACATTAGATTCTGATGAATGAGAAGAAAGAAGCTTCTCAATTAACACAAGCTTTCTCTGTATTATACCTGAATTAAGCCTGTTTCCAAAAACAAATACTTAAAACCAGAGATATAGTATAGATTGGAAGACTTCAACTCATTGAAAGTAAAGATTTGGGTAAGCTTGACAGTTTGGCACACTGCCCTGCCCCATGTGCCCCAGCCAGTCTGAGTCGTAGGCACGTGCCTGCCTGAAGTTCACACGGCTGGCCTCTGCTCAGTGTTTGTGTTGGTTTCCCACGATGTCTTTAACTACAACATTTAAACTTTACTAACTTTAAACAAATTCCATATTTGAGGTTGGTATGTGTGAGAGTCTACATTTAAAATTACTACTAATAAAAGGTTAATGGGTCATTTAAGCAGAAATAAGGGCTATTACTGATATTACAACATAAATAAAAATATCCTACAAGGAAATTAAGAAACAGTTTTCAATAGAGCTTAAATTCCCTAGGTAGGAAACTCTACTTTTATATAATTTTAGAATCTTAAATTAATTAAAATTTTATTTTATGCATCTTCTTAGCTGAACCTAAAAAATGAGATTTGTTTCTCAGTGGGAAACATCTGCCTGATCATAAGGAAGAAGTAAACCTTCATGGCTCATGTTTCTCTAAAGAAGCAGAATCCTTTTTCAGGAATCTTGCTTCACAGCATTATGGAGACACCCCCCCCAGCACTGTTGGTGCAGGTGCTGAAGCAAGTGCCACATCCACACCCAGGTAAAGGAATCACCATTCCACCTTGGGGCAGGAGAAGGTCTCAGGGACACACTGCAAGACTCAATATCTGCACAAATGAAATACATAAAGAGAAACAAGCCATTTCTTGAGGTAGAAGGGGTAGAATAAATTATTCTTTAAGAGTATCATTACCAAAAGGCAAATGAATCCACAGCTTAGAAATAAGATTCTCTAATATTTGTCTGAAACTACTTCATCTGGAGAAAGCATGATGGACAGGAATTCAAAGAGCCAAATAAAATGCACTTGGTGACACTTTTCAGACTTCTGAGCATCTGAATGCATTTGGCCATTTCTGCTTATGCCTGTTATTTCCACATGGGTAAGGGAAATGAAAAGGAAAATCGTGTGAGTGATAAACAACGCCACACAGTCTCAGTCAAACAGCAGTTTACCAAGTTTGACCCTACATGCCCAATGCAGCATGCTAACCCTGCAGGGAAGTGAACACCAAAGGATGAAGGCAACTGTCACAGAAGCTCGATGCACAGGAGAAAGAAAGTGTGCAGTGCCAGGTGTGACAGCTTCATGTGCTGCTGTGTGCAGACAGGGTCCTTCCTTCATTGTCCATGTATTAGAACATGGCACTATGTATGTGTACCTGCTTAGTAGGTGGTTTTCTGGTTTTAGCCAAATAAAAGTTTACAGAATTGGCAAGTAGTTAAAAAAGATTCCTTCAAACAATCATGACCTATTTTGTTACTCATGCTTTTGGTGTTATATCTAAGAATCCATTGCCAAATGCAAGGTCATGAAGATTTACTCCCATGTTTTCATTTAAGAGAAGAAAACCAAACTAAGAATGGCTTTAGTTTTTATATTTAGATCCTTGGTCTGTTTTAATTTTGGTATATGGTGTAAGGCAACTTCACCCTTTTAATCATATGAATATCTAGTTGTCCCAAGACCATTTATTAAACAGACTATTCTTCATTAAATAGTCTTGACCTGTTGTCAAAAACCAATTAAATATAAATTTGAAAATTTATTTCCAGACTCTGATTTCTATCCATTGGTCTATATATATGTTTATCTTTATGTCAACACCACACTGTTTTGTCTACTGTAGCTTTGTAGTAGTTTGAAATTAGTTAAGTATGAAGCCCCCATCTTTGTTCTTTTTGAGATTGTTTGGCTATTGGGGGCCCCTTGTAATTTTGTGCAAATAACTAAACTATACTTCATCAAAATTAAATACTCTATTCAACCAAGAACATTATTAAGAAAACAAAATGAGAACCAACACAATGGAAAAAATATATTTTATATGACAAGGATCTAGTACCTAAAATATACATAAAACTCTTACATAACCAAAAGGATAACCAAAAGGAAAGCCAACTAAAAAATGGACAATGAGTTTGAATAGCTGTTTCTCCAAAGAAGTATACAAATGAACAATAAGAAAATTAAAAGATGCTCATTATTAGTCATCAGGGAAACAATAATTAAAACCAGAGATCTACCATCTCACACCCACTGGGATGGCTACTATCAAGAAGAAAAAAAGCCATGAAAAACAAAAATGAATGGAAAAAAACAAGTGCAATGGAAGATGTAGAGAAATTAGAATTCTTATGCACTGCTGGTAGAAATCTAAAACAGTACAGCCTCTATGAAAAAAATTAATCACCACATGAGCCAACAATCTACTTCTAGGTATGTATCCAAAATAATTTAAATAGTATATAATTGATACACACATATGTAATTGAAGAGATATTTGTATGTTCACATTCATAAAAGCACTATTCACAATAGCCAAAAGGTGGGAGCAACCCAAGTGTCCATCAATTTGGATAAACAAAATGCAGTATATACAGACAATGAAACATTGTTCAGTCCTAAAATAGAAGACAGTTCTGACACATGCTACAAGATGGATGAACCTTGAAGACACTACACTAAGTGAAGTGAGCCAGACACAAAAGGACAAATATGTTATAATTTCACTTTCATGAGGTGCTAGATGAGTTAAAATAATAGAGGCATTTTGAGAGGAGAAAGATGGAGGCCAGGTAGGGGGAGTGGATTCCACTTCCCCCTACACAAATGAGAAAAACCTAGCCAATCTATGGAGGAACAGAGCAAACAGCCAACAGTGCCCCAGCATATATGAGGATAGGAGACCAAAAATTGTAGAGGACATTGAAAAACCAGATGGTAAGGCAAGTGCTTCAGGACAATAAGGTCCCAGGGACCAGCGCAGGGAAGAGGGAGGCTGTAGCCCCAAGCCCAGCGCCCGCTGGGTCTGCCACAGGGTTCTTGGATGAGAGCTGGATCAATGGCTCCCTCCCCTGCCAAACAACGTTTGAGCAGCACCAGGAGACACCTGGTTGCTTGAAGTCTCAGAGAAGGGAATAAGGACTAAATGGCAAATACACAGGGGCTGTGAACACACACGAAGTCTGTGGATGCTGGCTGGAGAGAGTTGAGAGTTAGGCCATGATGAGCCCTGATGTAAACAGTCCCCTGTCTGGTTGGAGAATTGGACTGTACAAGAGACCAGGTCGCTGTAAGGAACTTAAGACTTGAGCAGGAGGAATTTCTGAAAAAGAAAAAGTGAAAAAAGAGACTTGTTGGGGGAATTCTCCTGCAGCAGTTGCTAATGTCTCCTCTCCACCCAGCTGGGCAGTGCTCCTGAGCTGGCGTGGAAGGCACTGAATGCACTCCCATAGCCCTGGGAACAGTGTGCACCCAAACCTGAGAGACTGGAGGCCGCCTGGCCTAGGGATCCCACCCACAACAAAGGGAGAGTGCACTCTGAGGAAGGCCTGAGGTCCACACCCAAAGCCCTGGGAAGAGACACCAAGCTAGCTCTGGGGAGAGTGCCTCTCTATCCCTGGGGACAGTGCATAGTGGAGGCTGACTGAGTGCTGATCACAAAGGAGAAAAGCAAAACTAATCACCCCTCATCTTGCTGCAGCCAGCAAGAACAGCAAAACCAGGTTGGCCAGTTTGAAATCAGCACAAGGCTTTTTTTATTTTGAAGTAATTCTTTATTTTTTAATTTGTATTATTTTTTATCTTTTGATTCCATTTTCCTCTCTTTCCTTTTTTCTTCTTTCATTCCTTCTTTCTTTCTTTCCAATTTTATCTCTTCTTCCTTCATTCTTTTTTTTTAAATGCTCACAGGTGAAACATAAAAACCTGGAACTGTGAAGAGAACAGAGTTGGACCCAAAGAGGTGGCATCACAACAGCTGAGATGGTGAGACAAATTTCACTTTGCTATTACAGAGAACTGCAAGTTATTGCATATTTAAATTATTACTTTTTAAATTATTCTTACATCTTTTATTTTAATAGGGTTTTTTTTTGTATTCCTCTTCTTTCTGTTTAATCTTCTTTGCTTGGCTAGTTAAATTGTATCATTTGACAAGTTTCCCCCGTTCTCTCTTTCATTGTGTATTGCTAATTTACTGTCTTTCATGTCACCTGTGTTCCATTAGCATAGCACTGAGGGTCCCATACTCCCTATTCTTGTTATCCAAATCACACAGATTCTGTCATATGATTGTTGCTCTAATAGTATTGTAAATAATAGAAGTTCCATACAATTGTAAATACTATGCAACACCCCTCTCAGATCTTAGCCCAATTCATGGTTTCCTGACCTCTATTACTATTGTGCTTAACTCTATTCTCTCACACACTACACCTACTTACTATCCTTTACTCTCACCTTACCTCAGAATCTGACCTCCCACAACCTCACTGCTTTCTAGATCCAACCCACAGTCCTTCCTTCCCCAATGAGAGTCTTACCTTCTTCCCATCCTTTCTAAAAAGTGGCTAGTTGAGTGGAATATCATATATCATGGGATATATGTATCATGGTTAACATGATACATAGCCAAAGGATTTCCTATCTCTTTTCTATGAGCTGCTACTGTAAATATCACAGAATACACTCTTGCTGTCTTAAACCATTTTGCCTTCCCCTGCCAACTGATCACAAAAAAAGAGTAGCTGGAAGCTGTGAACACCAGGATACCTGCTGGAAGATGAAACCCACAAACAAAGGAACCACCAACAGATAACAACAGAGGAAGGTGAAGGAGGGAATGGAAGCCATATTAACCTCAATCCAGGATCTATCCAGAAATACAAGCAAACAGTGGAGAAATTACCCCCCAAAAAAACAACTGAAAAAGAGCAAGAGAGAATCTTCAAAACCTGTACACACGGAAGAATCAGCTTCAACACAACCTGCCCACTCCAGCACAACAAAATATGAGATGTAGTGGACAGAGTGACTTTCAGTTAACAAGCTGGGGGGAAGGA
>PVKM010013195.1:0-12371 GCA_004027735.1 Carollia perspicillata
GCACCAAAAATAAGATGGAGACGTTACTCCTTTCATTAACTACAGTCCATAGTCTTCCTGGGAGCAATAAAAAAATCAGCATGGTGAAAGGAATAAGTCGAGGACAGACAGGCCATTTAAAAGGGACGTGAAACTTTAGGATGCTAAGCAGAGAACGAGAGTCCAAGTAGCTAGTAGCATCAGGAAACAGAACCTGGGGAAACCAGGTGAGTGCAAAAGAGGTCAAGGGCAAGGTGGAAAGAAACAAGCCAATCTTTATTGGGTGAAGACTGGCCAGGACATTGGAGAAAGCTAGGAAGATAGACAGTGGGCCATCTAAAATCACTGGGGCATTATGGAAAATGGTCAGGAGTTCCCCCAGCCCATCCCAACAATTTACTGACTGGATAAGTCCCTGTTAAGAAAATGTGCTGAAGGCAGTATAACACGGCTTCAAGAGTATTCAGACTTGGAGACAGAAGCACGCATTGTAGTTACAGGCATGTGACCTTGGACAAATGTAAGTCACCTTTCTGAGTCTTAGCTTCTTACGTGTTAAGCGCAGGAGGGGGAAAAACCAACTTTCCTGCCCTTCGATCCAACAGGTCTTTAGAAACAAAGTGAAGTAATGCATGTGAAAACACTTCACAAAGCTAGTGCTAATGGAGCCCATTAGAATCATTAATGTGACTTCAGTGGGGGAGGGAATGCTAACAGTCAAGCGGACTTGCTATTTCAAGGGTTTGCGGTTCTGTGGGAACAGGGAAATACCGAAGACAGAGGGCTGACCTAGGGATAGGGTTACCAATTCATTCCACCTTCCTTTCAGGGCTCCGATGACAATGAGCTTGCCAAGTTTCAACCACAAGACCATATGTTTCCTAGATCATGTGGAGGAATGTGATTTATTCTGATTATTTGTTTGCACTATCGTTCTTAGTGCAGGGCTTCATTTATTACACTGGCCCAAATTCAATCTGTCAGGAGGCTTCACAGCACGCGAATGTGTAAAAATACTCTTAACTGCAAGTGATTTTTAAAACCGGAGGACCCTAAACTCACCTCCTTCCTCACAGACCGTGTTGGAAGTGACCTTGGACCCCACACAGAGTGGTGTTCATGCTGATCGCAGTCCTGACCCTTTGTAAAGCTTGAAGTTCCTTCTGAAGTGTCAACAGAACCTTCACGCGTACTAACGACAGCTTTCATGCCAAACATACTCTAATTATTCTAGTTACGTGGCATTGGTATTCAGTGTCCCAATTCAAACTCGGTCATTTCACCAATCAGAGCCCCCGTTCCCTGAGCACACGGAGTCACTGACTGGACACTGAACTCCTCCCTCAGTGCTTCTCTCTCACAACCACAAAGAATATGCTAAGTGCAGTCCTTCCCGTGTGGACTTGTTCCAGTACCCAAATTCCCAATGATCGTTTTCTGAGGGGTCTGTCAGCCCACCAGGTGAGGCTTCCTGCTTCTCCAGCCTCACCTCTCCCTTTGCTCCCACCACACTCCCTGTTTCAGCCACACAGGTGACGCTGCAGCTCCCAGAATGCATTGTCCTGTTCCTCAGCCTGTGCATGCCGCTCTCTGCTTCCCCCCCCCCCCCCCCCCCCCCCCCCCCCCCCCCCCCCCCCCCCCCCCCCCCCCCCCCCCCCCCCCCCCCCCCCCCCCGCGTGGCCTCAAGCCTAGCTCACCTCTCACGCCTCAGGAGAGCCCCCGCCCGGCACACAAGCTTCAGAACTCAGAGCAGGTGTGATCTCCCTGGTGAAGCCTTCCCAGATCCCCACTAGGTAATAGGCCCCTGTCTCTGTGTGTCTTCCATCCTCCGCTGTGTGTGTTATTGCTTGTGGCTCCCAAAGGCTGCAGGCTCCTCTCGGAGAGGAGAGTGACCCAACCCTCTTCACATAGCCTTTCCCGGCCCAGACTCTGGCACAAGGTAGACATCCACCAATCTGCTGGGGCTCCTGAATACAGGAAGTCACAGGGCCCTGTTTTGAACATTTCCTAATACAAAAAGGATCAGGAGAACAGGTTTTTTCTTAGGACAAAGGGGCGTGGATTATGAAAATATTATGCGAGATTAGTCAAATGCCTCACTGTTCCCTTCAGGAACCACCCAGGTCCACGGCCAGCCCAACTCAGAAGCAAAGCTTCTGCTGCAGGTGGATGGAGGCCGCCAAGGGGCTGGGCAGTCAGCTTCCGTAGAGCAAGGACTTAGCTTGTACCTGAGCCGTGCGCCTGCTGAGGGAGGTATGACGATTTACTAAGACCTTTTCTTTGTGCCATAGCAGCCTCAGTGTTCTCCCCATCCCTGAAGGTCAGCTTCCTGCCTCCCTCGTCCTGTGTGTAAGAACCTCGCATAACCAAGCAAGCAGGTTCGGGTAGAGTGCAGGAGATACCGGTGAGACTTCGGTGGCTGCAACAGAAACGTGTTAAATGCTCTTGATGCTGAAGGGGTAGAAAAGTTCACTGAGGACCAGACCGAAGGAGAATTAAATCTGAGTCTCTCTGTGGGTGGGGCAGATAAAAAAATAACTAAAGTCGTAGTTTAGAACAGACAGATTAGTGCTGTGGTCACGAGAGCTAGCTGCTTCCAGAGGGAGGGGGATGGGGAGAGAGAGAGGCACCAGGAGGTAAGAGCTGCTTAGAAACGTGGTGCTGCACTTCTGGCTTCCAGATGGTGATGTTTTTGTGTGAGGGTGTCATTCAGAGCAATGTTCAGGATGCCATAGTTACAGTGGTATTTTGGTACTTCATCTTTAACAGATATAAGTTGTCACAATGAAATGTGCCAAATACTAATGAAATTGAATGTTCCAATCAGACAGTGGAGCATATTTACATGATTTCTTATATATTTATGTATACACACGCATATATACATATGCATGTCTCTGTCTCTGTCTGTCTGTCTGTCTGCCCCCCTATAGAATAAAAGCAATTGTAGTTTCAGTGGATACTTCCCCTAAGTCAGCCCAGGCCCCTGCTTCTCCTGGTTCTGCTGTGAGGCAGGCCCCTTTAATCTGGGGGGCCAGCAGGATAGAGGGAGATGGCCTCTGGCTGTTCCCTGACCCTGTATGGTCCCGTGCGGTTACGTAGCAACTTCACTGGACCGCTTCCCCAGCTCCTCCAAGACAAAGGTCAAGAAGTGAGGGAGTTCCAGAAAGAAAAAATTGGCTTTTGTTTGCTTTTTCAGAAAATTAGAGTAGGGCTGCTGTTTCATTCCTCTTTGGTGCTTCTCCACTGCATAACACACGAGTGATAAATGCAGTGTGGGGAGCAGTCCGCCTTCTGCAACAACTGTCAGGAGAGAACTAGAGAGAAATACCGTGGTGGTCAGATTTAACACAATTATCTTTAAAAAGCAATTTCGGTTTTCTTATCGACTTCGATCTATTCTGTCAGGTGGGTAAGCTAAGTCCTAAGACTGCACATTTTCCCCTAGGGGGATCAGTAAGGTGAAGTAGTAGAGAAAGGTCTTTTGTCATTGTCATTGCCAGTGATAAGGCAGCCCTAGATCTTTACAATACCTCCTCAATTGCTCTGCCTCTAAAAACTTCCTTCACCCACCCTCTGTTATCTTCATGAGTATATACAGTGTCAAGACTTCTTGTTTATGATTCTGCCTCTATCCGAAAAAGAGAGCTCTTCAGTTCAGGGAGAACACCTTGTTTTTTATATCTGCAGTACCTATAAGGCCAGCCCAGAGAGGCTGCTCAGGAAATACTTGTTGAGATGCAATTCGAATGAATACATTTGAGTTCCATTGAAAACCCAGCTAGATTCTCTTAGCGAGCACTACTAGACTGCCCACCCCATTATTATTATTGTCATCATCACACATGCCGTCACCACAGGACTCCTCATGGTGACTGTGCTGAGTGCGCAGGCCATGTCTCAGGTCGCTGCAGTGACCCCCACGGTAACTCCCTGAGGGGAACATCTGTAAAATGAGCGCCTGCATTGTACCGCTGAGGGCACTGAGTCTCAGCAACCGAGACTTGCCCAGTGCCTCACGAGTGGCTAAGTGTTGGAACCAGAGCTGGACCTAAGTACTTGTGGCTCTAAGTCCTAGGCGGTTTAGGACTTGGACACTCAGGAGAGAAACATTCTTTTTGCATAGGTGAGGTGGCTGTTGGGTGTATTACAGTGTATTTACCAGTTTTCTTGGCCTCGATCCAGTAGATACTAGCAGCATTACCCCACCCTACCATGACAAGCAAGAATGTCTCCCAGCATTGCCAGAAGTCCCCTTGGGGGCAAAATCAGCCCCAGTTGAGAATCAGTGATCTAACAGCAGGCGCAATGTGGTAAGTGCTGTGGGACAAGCATAAGAAGGGTAAAATAGGGGGGGCCCCTTCGTGGTGCAGGTAGAATCTGATTTGAATCTCTATTGTAGAAAGATTGAATTGACTGAGCAAGGTTTACCGTGATGAGTGAATACCAAATATGTGTTGAGCATGTATGATGTGTCAAATTTAACTCCAAGGAATAACATATAATAAGCATTGTTAAATGTTTTCCTAAAATGAAACACCATCTTAACAACCATCAGGTGGAACATAGAGCTATTTGGGGTCACTTAATCTCATGATATTCATTTTGCATCGTATTACCCACTAAAGATCACTGGGGAAAGAATCGTCTCCCATTTATTTTTGTAGCTTCCTAACCTGTATCGATCAGCCCCAATCATCGTTTAATTGTGCTGTACACAGAGTCAGTATTTTCTAGTCAGTTTCTGGCTCATTGGGAATGGTCACAAAATTATTGGGCTTGACTGTCTGTGCGGGAAGGTGGAAGGAAGGAAAGCCCTTTGGCTCTTGTCTCTGTGTAGTCAGGGCTGTTGGCCCTACACAGAAGCTCCTCGACGAACAACAGCCCATTCTCTGACTTAACTTGACGGAACCAGAACAACTGGGCTAAATCTGCTTCAATTCAGAATCATTGAAAAACTGAGAAGGATTTAGACATCTCTGAAAAATATGCTCTCCCTCCCCGAACTAACCATTTGGAATGTGTAAGAGCTGTTGGTATACTCTTTTTTGAGAACATATATTACTGTTAGGAATATGGATTTTGGAAGTGGACAGGCCTATTTTCACCTGGGCCCTGGCTCTGTTTATTATGACTTGTGTAACATCTGTGAACCTCGGTCTCCTCATCTATAAAGTGGGGATGAAAATAATTCCCACTGGCACCCTTCAGAAGGCTACTTCATTCAAAGAGCATATAAGGGAACTCAGTTATTTGGGAAGATACTTGAAGTGTGCCTCTTCTTTTAGCCTGTTTTCCCAGGATGACCCTTTAATAGTAGATGCATTAGGCAGGGGTTTCTGATACCTCAGTTCTAACCTAATGTACCGAAAATTTATTTTGTGATGCTGTCAAAATCATTTAGCTTTTCTGGGTCTCATTTTCCTTATGTCTGCCATCCTGTTACAAGGAGTACTGTGTACACCCACAAGGACCAAGGTAATGGGAATGATTGACACATTGAAAACATGGAAAATGAATGGCGCCTCTTTTCCAGTCTCACTTCGGTCCTGCCCTCACCTTCCTACTAACTGGAGCATCTCTCCCTTCTAGTTACGTCCTTCTCCCTAACTCCCTGACTAACTGGTGTTCTCATTTAGGATCAAACTTAGACTGTATATGTTCCAGGATGCTTTTTTCTTTTTTTTAAATATGTTTTATTCATTTTGCTATTACAGTTGTCCCAATTTTCCCCCTTTGCCCCCCTCTGTCTGGTACCCCATTCCCTCCAACAGTCCCCTTCCTTAGTTCATGTCCGTGGGTCATACATGTAAGTTCTTTGGCTTCTCCATTTCCTATATTGTTCTTAACCTCCCCCTGTCTATTTTGTGCCTACCAATTATGCTTCCTAATCCCTGTACCTTTCCCCCTATTTTTCCCCTTCCCCCTCCCAGCTGTTAACCCTCCATATCTATGATTCTGTTCCTGTTCTGTTTGTTTGCTTAGTTTTTTTTCAGGTTCAGTTGTTGATAGTTGTACATTTGTTGCCATTTTAAGGTTCATAGTTTTGATCATCTTCTTTTTCTTAAATAAGTCTCTTTAACATTTCATATAATAATGTCTTGGTGATGATGAACTCCTTTAGTTTTACTTTGTCTGGAAAGCACTTTATCTGCCCTGCCATGCTAAATGATAGCTTTGCTGGATAGAGTACTCTAAGTTGTAGGTCCTTGGTTTTCATCACTTTGAATACTTCTTGCCAATCCCTTCTAGCCTGCAAAGTGTCTTTTGAGAAATCAGCTGATAGTCTTATGGGAAGTCCTTCATAGGTAACTATCTGTTTCGCTGTTGCTGTTTTTAAGATTCTCTCTTTATTTTTGGCATTTTAATTATAATGTGTGTTGGTGTGGTCTTCTTTGGGTGCAACTTGTTTGGGATTCTCTGTGCTCCCTGGACTTGTATGTCTATTTCCTTTGCCAAATTAGGAAAATTTTCTTTATTTTTTCAAGTAAGTTTTCAATTTCCTCCTCTTCCTCTTCCAGCACCCATATGATTCAGACGTTGCTACATTTGGAGATGATCCAGAGGTTCTTTATTCTGTTCACTTTTTTTTAGTTCTTTTTTCTTCTTGCTGTTCTGATTGAATGCTTTTTTATTCCTTTTGTTTCAAATCACTGATTTGAATCTCAGCTTCATCCCCTCCACTGTCGGTTCCCTGTGGATTTCTGTTCATTTCACTTCATGCAACCTTCATTGCTGCCTGGCTCTCTTTTATGCTGTCGCAGTACCCAGTGAGTTCCTGGAGCATCCTGGTCACTGGTGTTTTAAACTGTGCATCTGATAGGTTGCTTATCTCCATTTCATTCAGTTCTTTTCCAGGAGTTTTGCTCTGTTCTTTCATTTGGGCCATATTTCTTTCTCTTCTCAATTTGGCAGCCTCCCTGTGTTTGTTTCTGTGTGTTAGGTAGAGCTGCTTTGACTTCTTTTCAAATTTTTAAAACTAGGCTGAAAGCTCTTCCTATGAGATCCCATAGAACCCTCTCCTTCTCCAAAAAAAAAAAAAAAACACTCAGCAACCCTACTGTCACTTTGATTTACTTTACTGCCTTCTTCCTTAGACAGTGAACTACTTCACCTTTCTATGGTTTTTTAAAAAATATTTTATATATTTATTTCTAGAGGGAGGGGAAGGGAGGGAGAAAAAGAGGGAGAGAAACATCAATGTGTGGTTTCCTCTCATGTGCCCCTACAGGGGATCTAGCCCCGCAACCCAGGTATGTGCCATGACTGGGAATTGAACCGGCAACCCTTTGGTTTGCAGGCCAGTCCTCAATCCACTGAGCCACACCAGCCAGGGCTCAACTTTCTTTTAAGTATCCCTTTGTCACTAAGGAGAATATTCTTCTGTATGGTAGAGACAGACCTGCAAGGGAAGTGTTCTGTGTGGAATATCATTCTTAGCATAACAGGGCATTGGCTGTCAATTGTCCATTGCATCAGATTTTGAGATATATGATATCTTTTTTAATTTTCATGCAGAAAGCTTTTAAAAAATATACTCAGTGATGTGCATGCACATTATTTTTCTAAATTATCTATGTCTCTAAAGAGGAATTGATTTTCCCTAAATCATTCTAGTAGAAAATGGATTTACATAGGGTCCTGTTCTCCTAATTTCTAATGCAGATTTCAATGCATTGTGTTCTACAACATCCCAATAAATAAACTACATAAGTAAATTTATGTATAACTAATAGGTAATTAAAATATGGGTAATTGAGGGTTTCTTTTGTAAATGTAATTGCATTTCTATTTTTTTAAATAATCACTTTTATGAAAATCATTTAACATGAAAACTGTTAAAATAGAAACTTCGTTTTCCAAGTGTCGTTCTGGACATGGTTTTTCAATTAAAATGTGCTTCGTCCATGAGCCTTTGCCTGAGACCACACCTCCCGATGGCTGGTGCAAAGGTCCCAGGCTCCTCAGGGCTAAGTGCACAGTGGCTGCCACAGGAGGAACAGAGGCCGGTTGTCAGCCTAGGCCTGGAGACACTCCTAGGCTTCCGAGAGGAGACGTCTCAGATACTGGTGGTGGAGCGGGAGGAATTCTAAAAAAGAGGGAAATCTCCCAGGACAGGTTCACAGCCAGTGCAGAGGGCCATTCCAGTCCCGCCGACGGGCACGAGGAGCTCTGCAGAGAAACCTCAGCAGCTGTCACAGAGGGGAGACCTGGTAAGGCCCTTTCCCCTCATTCTCCTCGGAGACAACCTCAGCAATTCCTTTTTATATGTAGGGGGTTCCTGTTTGTTTGAAGTTAAATGTAATCTGAAATGCACACGGTGTTTTCCGTCATCTCCAATTCTAATAATGCAGCGTATCTAAATGAAGGGTATTGCTGTCATGCATGACTCAAGAATGTAATAATTATTAGGTAGTGATTTACTATTATGTCCTTTACAAGGATGCATGCTGGATATGACTGTGAAATTTCATGTTTAAAAAATGAGGTTCATCGTGTGCTTATTTTCCTGTCTCAAGTGAAACTGTCTGAATCTTTCAACTGAAATATTTCATAGGTACTGACATTTCACGGAGGGTAAGACTGACTGTTAGCCCTTGTGTTTTGGTGGCTTTTTTCTGTGTTTGGGAGCCCTTATAGTTTGGTGCCTTTTTTCTGTGTTTGGGAGTGCGCATGTATAGCTATGTTTTGCTCCCTCTGAACTTGCCAGAAGTTCCTGCAAATCGAATCTCTCCACCCAGAACATCAAGTTCTGCTGTCCCTGGTTCCAGTGATGGTTTGCAATGCAAATCATCGAGGCTGGTGACACACAGCACCATAACCATGGTAACCAAATGAAGACAAGTTCGTTCTACTTCCTCTGCTAAGGACTTTTCAGGCCTGCACTCACAGCGGAGGCCTCTGTCAGCAGGTCAAAGGGCATGGAAGAAAAGCAGAGGGTCCACAGAAATAGAAACTCAACTGGAGCCATTGTGTTCTTCCCCACGCACTCTTCCCCTGAGTCCCAGGCCTGGCCCTCGCAACGCCTGCCACTTCCAACTTCTTTCTCATGACTTTCTCTCTCTGGAGGGCTATGTACAGAGAATGACTATGTATCCTTATCCTCAACTTGACCATGGATTTTGGCAAGGAGACTGTCCTGGCTCTCTATGACTAACTTTTAAGTAAGAGCAGATGGAAACCCAGGTTTCAGTTCTGTGGTCCCAAGGACGTCTCAGTGTCAGCAGCTGCGATGCTCACGCAAACAGGAAGGCGTCCAAGACCTCTGCAGGCACTTCGAGAACAAGCTCCAAGGGCCACTCTCTGCTGAGACGCCTTTATTCTAGCCTAGTAGCTCTCATCATTTGTGTGTGTTTCCAGCCTGTGGGGGAGGGATTATTAGTTCTCTGTTCCCATTTTCTCTCAGTTGGAATGAAAGGGCAGCTCTGGCGTGTTCTGAAACTTTCTCACCTGCCGCTGTGTGACCGGGTGAGTCCTAGGATGAAAGACTGTTAGCAATAGTAATGCAGCTGATTGCGGCACGTTCGGTCTGGATGATCTCAGCATCCCGTGCTCCCTGGGCGGCGCTGTTAGCGTGGGAGGGTCTGAAACACTGGGAAGGGGGCTGCGCCAGGCTGCGAGCTGTCAGCTTCTTTCCCCTACATTGTGAGTGCTACCTCAAGCAGGTGTCTGAAGCAGGATGCAGAAATTGTATTTTTCTTCTTTGTGTAGCTATTCTTTGTAGCTTGGGACTTTTGTATCATGTTTACTGATAACTTTTTTCCTTACCATTGGAGGGATGTCTGATCATGAAGATGAAGTGAAAGTCAAACTCTTTGGTTTTTAACTAATCAGTGAATTCACTAAATATAAAAATTGAGCTTGAGGTGCTGGGGCCCTGTGGGCTATTTTAGGACAGGTGGAACCTGCTACCTAAATGAAAACTCCTTTTGAAAGAATGGAGAAAACTAAGCTTTCTCTTTGATAGAGTGGGGATAGGCTTGCCAGATAAAAGACACCCAGCTACATTTGAATTTTAAATGAGCAGCAATATTTGTGTAATAAATATGTCCCAAATAGTGGGCCATACTTATGTTAAAAATTATTCATTTTTGATCTGAAATTCAAATGTGACCCCCATATCCTGTATTTTTAGTTGCTAACCCATGCAACTGGATTTAGGGATGAAAGTTGGAGAAGGTTTTAAGAAAATAAAACAGCCTCCACTTTTCTCATTATAATTTTCTACCAAAACATCACATGATGACCATTGTCTTATTATACCATATTAAGAATTATTCAATATCGGGGCTAAAACTTTAAAAGGAGAAAGGAATAGTCAAAATAATAAACGAGTTCAGAGTTCAATGATGCTTGCCTCGTGGCGTGAACACGAGGCTTCTCATTTGTTTCCCAACTAGGTATTGAAATTGATTATGATCGTGACTTTATGTAGGGTTTATGTCTGGTTGATGGTTAAGATGCCAGATTGCTGCCTGAATAGCCTTGCTCAGCGCTGCTCCACCAGTGTGGCCAGGGGGTGTCCTGTTTGCTGGCGGGCACTGATCCCCTGTCCCTTGGTGCTGCCCCTTAGGGCAAGGCCAGGAGAGCCTCAGGGCCGGTCATGTTCCCAGCTGGGCTCCTCCGGGAGACTCTGGAGGAAGCCACCGGGGACTGGGTGCAGAGGTGCTCTCGGAGCACGGCCCAGGCATGGAGGGGGCCCGCCAAGTGACCCTGTACAGGATGACCCTGTACACGACAGAGGGGATCAGTCACAGTCGTGAATGTTTTAGGAAGAAGGAAATAAGCACTTTTTTACAATACTTGTAATTATACTGCTGAGTACAAAAGAAAATATTTTAAAGTATTTATTTGTCTTTCATGACATTGCCTTTTTAAAAAAATAGAATAGGTTGGTCACTTTGTAAAATGCCCCTCAGATTGGTTATATTGGATAATTCTTTAAGATTAGATGCAGTTTATGCTTTTTTGGTAGGAACAGCACAAAACGGGGAGGTGTCCTTTCAGTACATCATATTAGGAGGGTCACAGTGTCACTGTGACCTGCCCCCTGGGACGTGGCTGTGACCCTTGCGTAACACGGTGCCTGCTGAGCTCCCTCACTGAGTGGTTACTGTTCCCCGTCGTACTTCTCAAAGGGACACGTTGAGAAGGTCTAGATATCCCGTACCTCACGTAGCTCTTATCAGCTCAGTTTTGCCCCTAATCACTGAGGTCGTTTCTTACTGTGATAATTTTCTAACTTCCGTTGGTAATTTTCTAACTTCACTTTTCCTTTTACCACTATTTGCTGGCATTCTACTGTAAAAAAAATAACTTTCCCTCTCTCCATAGTCTGCACCTTTTAGACATGGGTACATATTACCTCTGCTCCCCAGGAAGGTTTATTAATTAACAGTTTGACAAATATTGATTAGGGTCAATTTCCTCACCTTCTGGGTGATCTCACTCCAATGAATTTCTATGGGAGAGTCGAACATGGTCATCTACTCTGTGTTTTCTTAGTTTTCATTCCTTGAATAGTAATGTTTCATTATGTTTATGTTTCTTAGTCATTCATAGATTTTCTGTTTCTGAATTGCCTAACTTGGCATCTACTTCTGTGCATCTTTTTCTTACTGATCTGTAATGGCGTGTCATCCATGAAGGACATGAAAGCTATAATGTCACATATACTACAAATATTTTTGCACTTACTTTTATTTTTAACTCGCCAACATGTCAGTCATTTTACCATCGTGAACTTCACGCCTGGTTAACTTCGGTGTGCTTTCCGTCTGTTGCCTTTGGGGTCACTTCTCTGCAGGCAGCCCTCACCACCTCGGGCCCAGAAAATGTTCACCCAGACTTTAGTCTAGGACCATTTTTATGTCATTATTTTTCACATTAAATCCTTAGTACCATTGACATTTATTTTAATGAATTATTTACCAGTCTAATTTTCTTTGGCTTTGTGCTTTGTTCAGTTTTTCATTCACTTTTAAATGCTGGAATAATTGTGGATTCACATCGAGTTCCAGGAAATAACACAAAGTCCACCTGCCTCAGTGCAGGGTATCTCACCAACGATGCGTGAGTTGGTGAGATACCAACTTATTTCTGCATGCGTGGATTTTTATCCAGGACAGGCTTTGGCTCCCCTACATAATCCACAGGAGCAAGGTCGCAATATAACAGTTTCATGTAATCACTCACTGGGAATAGTATCTTCTCCCTTCTCCACATCCCCTGAGACTCTACGGTTACGGTTGTGGTGGGGAAGGAAGGCCGCCAGCCCCTCTGGTGTCAGAGGGGCCACAATGGCCCAGTGAGTGGGGAGGGGGTTAGGCTGAGGAGCTGGCTTCAATCCTGGTCCCTTCTCCTCACCACCAGGTATTCCTTTGTGTTCTTGG
>PVKM010013195.1:12471-30738 GCA_004027735.1 Carollia perspicillata
TAAACTTGAGATCTGCATAATTGAAGATCTTAAAGTGCATAACTTCATCAGTCGTTTATTTTATTTTTAAATTTATTGGGGTGGCATTGGTTAGTAAAATCATGTAGGTTTCAGGGGTACCATCTGTATATTGCATTGTGTGCTCACCACCCCAAGTCAAGTCTCTTTCTGTCGCCGCCACCATTTACCCCCTTCACCCCTTCCCCTCCCCCACCCCACCTTCCCTCTAGTAGTCACCATGCTGTCTTCTTTGTCAATAAGGTTTTTCCTTTGTTTAATCCCTTTACCTTTTTCACTCAGCCCTCCAATCCCTGCCCCCCGGCCCTGGCACCCCAACCAGTCATTTTTTAAAGGTATTAGGAAAGGTGTATGGAAGGGAGGTGTAACAGAGCTCAACTAAAAGTACTCGTAAGAGAAATCACCCCCTGCACTGGTCGGAGTTCTGCAGGGAAAAGAAATAGACTCTCTAGATTTATATTTATCTCTATCTCTATATTTATCTCTATCTATGTAGAGAAGAAGACAGGGATAGAGAGACATATCTATTTTTACATCTCTTTTTATAAATATAGATTTATTATAAGGAATTGGTTCATACAATTATGGGACGCAAGAAGTTCCATAATTGGCCACCTGCATGCAAGCTGGAGACCCAGGGAAGCTGGTGGTGTCATTCTAGTTTGAAGCCAAAGCTTGAGACCCAGGAGTACTGATGGTGTAGATCCCACTTCCAGAGCAGAGAGAAGCTGGTGACCCAGCCCATTCAGGGAAGCAGAGAAAAGAGAATTTTCCCTTCACCTGTTCTTCTCTGCAGGCCCTCAACAGACTGTACGAAGCCCGTCCACATTGGGGTGAGAGTCTGCATCACCCAGTCTACAGAGGCCAATGCTGACCTCTTCTGGAAACACCATTGCAGACACACCCAGAAACAGTGATTAGCCAGATATCTGGGCACCCCATGGCCCAGTCAAATGGAGACATAAAATTAATCATCACCCCATCAGTTAAGATGACTTGTGATTTCAGTAAGCTAACATTGAAGAACATCTGGTTAATTGTTGCAAAGCCACTGCTTAATAGCCCTTTGGTGAAATTTATGCTGTAATTGCTTGCATACATTTCAATCCCCTTGTCTGGAATGTTCGCCTATCCATTATCTCATCTTCAAGAACCAGAGCCAAAACTTCTCCTTCCAAGAAGCCTTTTTTTATGCCCCTGAATGAACATTTTCCTCCTTTAATATTTGAGAGCAGTTGTTTTATACGTCTCTCAAAAGGCATATTATATTCTGCTTCAACACATACAGTTAATAAGGGCTATTTCTTGTAATCCACTGTAAGCTCCTCAAAGTTTCTTTGTACACAGTAGACAGTAAAGTTTTTCATTAAATTGAATTAGTAGATCTCATTACCGAACACATTTATCTAATCGTTCACTTATATAGCATGCTTTTGTGAGCAACTCCTAGTGCACAATACCGTGCCTGACATGGCAGGAATCACAGAGATGAGTCAGCCACAATTCCCACCCACTGAGAGCAAAGACAGTCCACAGTCAAAAGTAGTCATTCATGCATTAAACAGTTACTGCTAATCACCTACTATCGTTCACATCCTAGACTAAGTATCCTGGATACAAAAATGCCCAAGTCGTGGCCCTCGTCCCCAGGGAGTTCATGTAGTTGAGAGGGAAAGGTGGACCTGTGAATAAACCACGTGACTTGAGCATGGGGAGCGCAGCCGCAAGGGTTCCACAGGTTGCGGGGGGTGCCAGAAGCGGGCAGGGCGGCAGTAGAGAGGGGTGAGACGTTCTATAGAACAAGCTCTGTAGAATACATTCCACCTGGACTCAATGAAATGGCACTCAGTACAGACAAGGGTAGGGCTAGTAGGAGAATCCACACTTGGTAGGCTCAGCAAGGAGGGTGCCTTTGAGAACTAGAGGTCTGCGGGTCTGGAATGTGGTGTGCATTGAAGGGCCTGCATTGCAGCGCTGTGGGAATGGGGGCCCCAAGGTTGATCACAGATACCCCCATGTCCCTTCATTCTCCCTCCTCAGGTGGAGTCAAGGCAAATGTTCAGAAGATAAGAATAGAAATGAGGAGAAAAGAGGGATTCACTGAGAAAGAAGAAACACTTTAAAGCTGGAAGGGGATTGGAACTGGGCTAGCAGTAGGTACATCAGTCAGTTGATCCAGCGTTACCGGCCTCGAAGGCATCGCAAGTCTCCAGGAAGCCGTCTGATGGTTCCTGAACTAATCACCTTTTGCTTGTTTTCAACAGCAAAAGATGAAACCTCAAAGCCCAAGAGAACTGGCTTGGGGTTCCAACTTGGGCACAACTGCCTTGTCTTTAAATCCAGCTTGCTCCGAAGTAGCAGGAGTGAGCACCCTTCACATATTTCGTGGTGGGAGGAAGCCGCCCACAGAGCAAGTCGTCGCAGGCTGCTTGTTCCTCCTCGCTGAGTGCTGACAGAACACTCTCTTCCCCGGAGCCTGCCCCGACTTCACTGAGTCATTTGGAACCCTTCACAAGTGTCTGTGGGACGTCGATACTTGGATAGGGAGGAAGAGCAGAAGGGCACTGCTTGGCTCCGCTCTGTGCTTGAGTTTCTGCGTGATCTTCCAAACTTATGAGTAACAGGAGCAGTGTTTTATTGCTCTGACTTTTATAGCTTTGACAGATACAGCTTTAAAATAGTTATTAAATGCAAGCTTCATTGGTCAAATATTAAACAGTCCACGTGGAGGCCAGAGACAGAATAATCAACCTACGAGGTGTCTCACCTCATCCAATTTTCTCATATAACACAAGAAGAAATTACATCCCAAGACAACTTAAAACCACATGCTCAGTGTCAGGCAACCAATTAATGGTTTGTTGATTCATTAAAATAAATTTCTTTTTTGTTTCCCCTGGTAATGAATTCAGATCTAAGATCTTTATCTGCTTGTTCGCTGTTGGAAGACATATAGGAAAAGGTAAAAGAAGGTATTACTCAGATAGTTTTGGGTGAAATGGCAGAAGTGGACATCAAGTGATTACTCAGAAAACTTTGCTTCAAAATGGAAGTAGAAAAAATATATATGCACACAATAAACATACACATACATGTGTGTATGGGTGCATATGTATTAAATCCTTAATGATTTCTTAACCACATTTGCTTTGGTATTTCTCAACTCCTCGTTGGCGTTCATTTAAACAGGCATTCATTTAACAAACATACACTGAGTACTACCTTTTTTGATACAATTATGATATGAGAGCTAGGACCTTGATCCTGAATAAAATCTTAGTGTGTTTAAATGGACGGCAAACACGGACTTACCACAGCAATGTGAGAATACTTTAATAGTGGTTTACACTGAACTGTGGGATTCCAGAGGAGAAATTAAAGCCATGCTCATGTAAGGAGAACATGTAGACAGAGAGGAGAAGAGGGGGCTGAGGACTGAGACAGAGGCCACTCAAAACATAGAGGCTAGAAAGGAGGAAGGCAGGGGATGAGCCTCCGGAAAAAAGCTATGAGTGAGAGGGGAAAATCGGGATGAGTGTGGTGTTTGAAAATAAACAAAAAGGCTGTTTCCACTACGAGAAAGTGGTCAGCTCCATCAAATGCTGTTAACAATTCTAAAATGCTGAGAACTGGTAGTTGACCAGTAGCTACTGATTTGAGTGGGTCATAAAGAGAATGGGAGGGACTGTGCATTGGTGTCTGTGCTGTGATCCAAGTGAGACGACAGGTTCTCGTGGACATCAGGTTGGTGGCCAGGAGGTGACTGGTCTGAGATACATGAAGGGCCCTCCACCTCTCTCTTTTTTAATGGCTGGATTTGAAAGGATTGGAGGAATCCAAGAAGACTCATACGTTCTTGGACTGAATAGTGGTACCATTTACTGAGGTGAGAAACACTGGCACAGGACAGGTATGTGTGTGTGTTGGGGGGAGGGGTCAAGCAGAAATCAAGGAAAGAATAAAGAATTGAGGTTGGTACATGCTAAGTTAAAGATGTCTGTAACTAAAGATGCAAGTGGAGGTGTCAGAAAACTGGGGGTCCCCATTCAGAAGCCCAGGGAACCTGTTCAAAAGCTCTGGACCAGATTTGGACCTGTGAATCTGAGAATCAACATCTGTTTCACAGAAAACTAGAGTAGGAGTTAAAGATCGAGCGGGTCCGTGGGAAGCTCTTTTACGATGGGAAGCATCATAGCAGGTTGTAAGTTGAAGGGAATGACCCAGTGGGGGTGAAATGATGCCCAAGGACAGTCAGTGAGTGGAATAGAAGGAATGCTTGAGTTGGGACTCTGGAGGGTGTTCACTTACATTGACGAAGTTGACCATGGGCATCAGTGGAGGAAACATTTTTGGAAGTCGGAAGATTATTGAACTGAGTTGTTAGTGTTGCTGCATCTACTAGATCGACAATGAAGTCATTCAGAAAGACGGCAGAAATGCCGTTTCACACTTCTCAGTAAGTGAGAGCAAATGCCCTAGATGTGGATGCCTATGCAGTCTGAGGTGCATGCTTCAAAGAACCAAGGAAACAAAGTCTGCAGACAGCAGTGAAGGACATGGACGAAATGTACAGGCTCTCAGGCTATGGTCCTGATTCAATGGTTGAAAAAAGAAAAAGCCACATCTTGGGAGAGTGGCAAAGGAAGTCGTGTCCATGTTTCAATTAGAGAAAGGGGGTAAAGGGCCATACGGTGAAGAGCTCAGGATAAAGGGGGTTTGGCGGTGACAGTCCATGAATTCCAGAGGGCACAGGGGTTGGGAGGGTCTGGGAAGGGTGGGAGACTGGACCAGATGAGGCGGCATTCAGCGCCATAGAGACGTGGCTCTAGAGCATGATGGGGGCAGTCCTGCAGTCTCCTAGGTAACAAGTGTGACTCCGTTCTCTTTGGGCTCTCTGTTCGTGTGCTGAGGGAGATGAATGGTATTGGGCTCATGATAATCATCTTTTCTAGAGCATGAGGGGTTCTGGAGTCTTCCTTTTTAAACTTCTCTATGTGGTGTTGTAGCCAGGAAACAGGCAGATCTTCGTGGAGCACACACACGGCTCTGTGTAGACTACTCTCAAGTCCTGTTGCTGGGGAAGTCACCTTGGAGGGAGCAAGGCAAGCCTGGATGCTGTTTCAGATCTCATGAAGGTAGATCAGATCTCATGAACATCCTCAGTGCTCTGGCACTGAGGATTCATGGCAGAGACACGGAGATGGTGAGATCCTGCTCTGGCTGCTGTAGCTCCATTGGCTGAGCGTCCTTCCGTAAAGTGAAAGGTCATGGGTTCAATTCCGAGTCAGGGCACAGGTTTAGGCCGCGGGTTTGGTCCCCACTGGGGTGTGTGTGCAAGTCAACCAACCAATGTTTCTCTCTCACATTGATGTGTTGTCTCTCTCTCCCACTTTCCCTCTCTGAAATAAATAAGTAAGTAAATAAATACTTTTTGAGAAGATGGTGAGATGCCTGGTGGGCTCAATGCCTTCAGGCTGTTCTGTCATTATGGTATTTTCTTGTTGACCACAGTGGTGGCCAAGGCTGAGCTGTAGCCTTTGACTGTAACCTTGAAACGTTGTCCATAGTGGAAAGAATTTCCAGACTTTGATGTGGCCTCTGATAGGCTCCAGGTAACCTGTCTCTGCAGGGTCACGGGAATATTTCCTTCTCACATTCCCCACATTTATCAGCTTCTCGGTGACCTGGATCCACAGGTCATCCACAAAGTGAGAGTGTCGCGTCCGTCTCCTATGAGAAAGGTGCCGCCCTAACTGGTGGTTCTGCTCCTTCACGTGACAGTTCTGGACATTACGGTGACAGGAGGGGACGTGCAGAGGAGAGGGAGAGAGGCAAGAAAAACTGGCCAACGTGGCTGTTGATTCTGTTGTGTACATCCTCATCACTGTTTCCCAAAACCCTGTGGAATGCTTGTTTCATACTCATTAAAAGAGATGGTCAGAGATGCTAGGACATGTCCCCAAAGAGATGCCCGGGAAGCAGCAGAAAGCAGCAGAGCCGGGAATGAAATCCGGAGGTACCTGACCCGAAAACACTGGCTGCTTTAACCATGTAAAAACCAGGACACTGGCTCAGACAACCCGCTGTTCCTTCCCCAAATGCCCAGGCAGTCAACCAACAGACACACATTCTTCACCCTGGGCAGAGGGCTGTGCCGGAACCTACGGGGAACACAGAGGTGGATAAAGGACAGCCCCCGAGTTCTGGCATGAACAGCCCGTGTGCAGGGAGGTGCAAAAAGTTAGCCCCAGAGGACCAGACTGTATCATTGCCGCTGCTTTCAGTGTCGAGGTATCAAATACTGTGACTTTGCTGCAGGCTGGAGGCTTCCCAGTGAGAAGGAGCATGGACGGTTCGGTTTGCTCAAGTGAAAGAATGTGTGATGAAATGTAATGTAACAAAGCCATTTTTTTCTCATTTTGATTATTTTTAAAATTTTGAACCTTGATAACATTTTTAATACTCATCTAAGGATATATTTATTAGTTTTAGAGAAAGAAGAAGGGGTGAGAAAGAGAGAGAAACTGATTGGTTCCCTCCCCTGCACACACTGACTGGGGATCGAACCTGCAACTTTTCGGTGTACGGGCCGATGCTCCAACCCACTGAGCCACCTGGCCAGGGCATTCATAACATTTTAATACATTGCTTTTTTGTCCTTTCAATACATTGCTTTTTTGTTTTGTTTTTTACAAAATTGAGTTCTTGGTGTATGTACAGTTTTGCATTGTCTTTTTTAAATTGAATATGATAAGAAATTTCCCACATTAATGGAAGTTCTCTATACACATAAGGGTTAATGATGTAGTAATCAGAGTAGAAACAATCAAAAGAGAGGGAAGGGACTGCTCAGGGGTCAAGGTGGTCCAGGAAGAGGATGCACTTTGGCTCAGTCAGTGTTGGCAAGAATTTGGTTCCCATGGCCTGGAGACAGAAGGGTTAACTAGGGGGATCGTCAGAGGCCACACGCCATAACTTCCACCTGTCAGTCCACTCAGCTAGTCAGGGCTGCCACCTGATCTGTGTCCCCTTTTGAAAGGCTGCTCTGGAGATCAAGACAGTGGGAGCCAAAGGGAGGTTGTTCAAGCATCCGAGAACCCATCTCCACAAGCAGGTGTGTTCACTGACTGGGAAGGCATCCTCCGAAACTGGGAGGAGTGTAAAAACACTCCGAAAAGAGTGTTTTTACAAAGTGGCCCCTGACCCCAGCCTTTAGCAAGGGACCCCACTTTCCCCCTTTGGCTGCTCCAAAGCCAAGTCCAAGTGAGCCGGTAGCACTTTGATCGGAAGCCTTGATAATGTTGCATGTTATATTTGAAAAGGGAGTAGCGAGGCTAAAATTCAGCATTAGGGTTCCACAGCAGCTGATTGAGGACCATCAGCTGTGAGACAGCGCCTGCCCCCACTGCAGAGCGGAACCGCTCCTGCCAGTGGGAGCCTGCGTTCAGCCAGGGTCAGTGACGGGGCGAGATCCTTCTGGGAGCTCTGTTTTTCATGATGCAGGACTCCTTTATTCAAACCCTGATGCTGTACCGAGTCTGATAGCTCGTGCGTGTGGTTTAGCGTGCGTTTGGGGTGGTTCCTCCTGGTGAGATCGTGTGCTGTCAGTTGATGCTCTGATTATAATTCACACGCACAAGATGTTGCCAAAAAGAACTTTTTTTTTTACTCAAAAGACCCAAAGCTTATGTAAAATTAAGTAACTAAAAATTAAATGCAGCTTCAATAGGTTATTTTTGTAGATTATGAATTCTGGTCTGCCAAGCAGTTCCGTAAGGGTTAGAAATATAATTTGCATTATTTTTGTCTTGTGTCATCATTGAAATTTTTATAAACATTTGTCTCCTCCCAGAGGAGATTCCTAGTTAACTTTCTGAAATTCACTCTGCTCACTGTTAATATAGATATTAACTGTCCACCTTTTGCCCGAATTTTAACTAATTAAAATGTCCTAGTAATTGCTATTTTTGCATACAATTAGTAGTTGTCATAATTGTCATTAATTTTTGCAGTAGTTTACTATTGCAACAATAAGTGCATGTTTATACTTCCAATGAATGATAGGATGTTAATATATTGCCAGTTGTGCCTAGAATGCTCACCTATACTTAGGGGGTTTAGATGTTTACAATAAGTCTGAATGACTTGCCTTGTTGCAACACCGATTAGAAATGGTGGTCTACATGTCATGTGACCAGGGATTATGCATAAGTTTAGGGATGCAAGACAGGCTGCAAATGTGGGTATTTGACTGTTTGGTCATTTCTCTAAGCTTAAAGAATAAACTAATGCAAATTCAAGTAGATGACGTGGAAAGAAGTAGTCAGAAAGCGTGATTTTGAATCTTCATTTTGCTATTTGATTTTGTACATATTTATTTAGCACCTACTATGTGCCAAGAATTCAGCCACATACTAGAAACCCATCAGTGAGTAGGAGGGAGGCTGTTGTTCTCCACGTGCCGAGAGTCTGGGGAGTTTAAACAGTTTCCACAACTGTGCTAAGCTTCTGTCTCCTCTTGCCATCCGAGCCTCATAAGGACGTTAATAAACATCCAGTGAGATCATAGGGCAGTACATGTTTCTTGCGCCATGCGCAGAATGTATTTATGAATATTCTAATTGTCCCGATAGGGTAGATGGCACAGCTTCGCAGTCACGGAAACATGCTTGCAGGCCAGGGCCTGGGTTTGAATCCTGATGCCACCGTGGGTTTGGGTTTGTGGCTTAACCCCTCTGCTCTTCAATTTTACTGCAAAATTGTAACAATTCAATTACTTCCTGTATTGACAAACAGATTAAATAATGGGTGTATAGAATTCAGCATGGAATCTAGTGCATAATAATTATGCACTGAGGTAGACAGTTATGAAAATTCAGTACAATTTATCCCCATTAAAAAATAAGGGAACGAAGAGAAGTTGTATCGTTTATACAAGGCCACACAGTAAGTTGCAGAGATGAGACTCAGCCAGGCTGTTCTGTTGCCAAAGCCCTTGTGTTTTTTTTTTTTTTTCATATTTTGGGTGTCTGAAAATATTTTTATAGACGTAACTTGGAAACATTGAAGGCTACCTATTATGTTCATTATGTTAATCAGTGTTTTTAAGCTTTCTCATTGTCTGGGCATGTCCATTGCTCCAACTTTTTCCTCTCTCACCACATTCCCCACCAGCAACTTGAATCTTCCAGAGTGTGGGTGTGGCGTGGTGACAGGTAAGGCCACACTAGTCCCTGGTCTCCAGCTGCCTCTCCATTGAGAAGGGACCTGTCTCTGCACTGAAACAGGGAGCTCGGCTCGGGTGGGTGAGCCAGGCAACTGAAGACAGTGAGCCCGTATCCACTCACTGCACTGTGAGCATCCTGCCCTTTGCCCTCTCCTGAGCCATGCCCTAAAGCTGCCTCACTGTGTCTCATTTGTGTTTGTTTGAAACCAGCCTGTGGAATTACTCTCTGATGATGATGGCGGCGTCACAGGGATCTGACAGCCCTCAAGGAGGCCGGGAAAGGAGCAGGAGAGACATCCTGAGGTCCACCAAGAGGACATGGGTTCCTCTGGATGAGCAGCTGCCTCCTGGCCTCGCCGTCCCCAGGCTGGGTGAGCATGGGCCCTCAGGGCTGCCTGAAACTACCCTACTTTGGGTGGGGAGGGATGTGTAGCAGCTTTTGGCTGAGGGCAAATGATTTTGGAACAAGGACTTGGCTTTGAAGATACCAGTGTTCCTGGCATGCTTCCAGAAACTTCTATGAAATGGCATTTCTGACTTTCCCTACAGACACTGAAAGCACAGACCTTCTTGATGGAAACAGACAGCTGAAGAGTGAACTCAGCCTCCTTTCCACTCCAATGTGCCCTACCCAAAGCCCCCAGGACCCCAAAGCAGTGCCCAGTCTGTGTCAGAGACATGAGGCCGCACACATTCCACTGAGAGGTTATTTTCTGGGTCCTACAAGAGCATCAGTAATCACTTAACAGCTCAGAGTGATGACCAAGAAAACGCTTCTCCCTCCACTCAGGGGCGTCCAACCTTTTGGCTTCTCCAGGCCACACTGGAAGAAGAGTTGGCTTGGGCCTCACTTTAAATACACAAACACTAACAAAAACTGATGAGCAAAAAGAAAAGGTTTTAAGTAAATTTACAATTTTGTGTTGGGCCGCAATCATAGCCATCCTGGGCCACAGGTGGCCCAGGGGCAACAGGTTGGACACCCATTGCAACTGTTTGATGGTTTTTCTTCTCTTTCCACCCCCCAGTTCACTCTGTCTGATCACAATACCTCAGCTAAAGAATAAACACCCCTACATCCCACTGGCCTCTTGGGTTCACCAGACAGACACCTTGGGAGAGGGTAATTCAGCTGCCTCACTGTTGGGTAGGATAAAGTCAAAGAAAGTCATCTCAGAGGAGCCTGTGGCCAACCAGAATGGGGACAGGAAGTGCTGCCTTTCCTTCCTCTGCTCTTTGTTGTGCTGGCGATAAAGATCCACCTTAAAAGACCAGTGCCTTTTTAATGCAGGGTGCCTTTGGCAATCCTGGGAGTCTAGTGCAATTTGTCCCTGGAATGAATGCAAATTTGGTTTCTAACCTGGCAGAGAACTCCTTGCAAATAAACATCCCTGGCTAGCTGCCTTAGGTAAATGTCGTGATTCAACCAGGAGGGGCTCCGGGGTGATTTCCATCCCACAAGAGAAAGACAAAAGTCTAGTGTGCTTCTCTGCCTTTTGCACTCACGCCAGGTAATTTTAAAATTATTCTAACATCTCCTGCTCTTTGGTGGTTTCCTTTCCTTCTCTTTTATGTTTCCTTTTTTTTTTTAAGTTACAGTCTTTTGGCACATTTCGACTTCATTTTCAGGAAAGGCTGATTATGGAAAACATGAATACGCTCACAGAAACATATAACTAAATATGTAGGCAATGGAGCTGGGTGGGGGGTGGCTGAATAACGGAACAGAGTCATTTCAGCGGCTCCTATTTTGACCAACTGTTCTGGTTCCTTTCTTGTTCGTAGAAGATTCCAAACAAGAAAGTATTCAGCAGTGGCTGGACTCTGGATTCTTGTAAGTGTTTCTCTGTGCCCTTAAACATTTCCCTCACAAAGATCCACGAAAACAATGTGGGAAGCCCTGCTGGGGCAACGTGTGACGCACCAGGACTTTCATTTCATTTCGTTTTTTTATTTATTTGTAGAGTGAGGGGAAGTGGGAGAAAGAGAGGGAGGGAAATATTGATGTGCAAGACATGCATCAGTTGGTTGCCACTCACACGCCCCCAACTGGGGACCTGGCCTGCAACCCAGGCACATGCCCTGACTGGGAATCCAGTTGGTGACCTTTCTCTTCACAGGCAGGTGCTCAATCCACTGAGCCACACCAGCCAGGGCGGGATTTTCATTTTATCTGGGTGCTTGACAGATTGCTCTCTAGTATTGCAAAAGTTATATGTCAGTTTAAAAGTGCAAGACAGAGTACTGTTTCAGTCTCTGGTTTCTCCTCGGTTTCTGAAAGTCCTTTTTAAATAAAGCCTAACTCTGCATTTACTCCCGTCTATTTAACTAGAAAGCAACTCAGCACAATTTGTTGACATGCCTTGTTTGACTCACAGTGCTTCTGTTTCCCTCTAGTGTCTCCGTAAATGAAAACTTCCAGCAAGTCATTGACCACACGGGTAAGGCAAGAGAACCCAGGAGCAGCCATGCTTCATCCACCCGGGTAGGAGACGTCGTAACGTGTCTGTGCAGATAAACCTTCTGCAGATGAAAATGGTCAGAAGTTCTCAAGTGGAACAGACCTCAGGCACCATCCAGTGCCCTTGCTTTGCCTGGCGTGGGGACCGAGGTGCAGAAAGGGGCGGGGGTCTTCCAGCGGCCGGTCAGGGCTGCCAGGTAGCTCAGACACGAGCAGAGAACTCACCGGGTTCTAGGAAGATGTTCTGTAAGAAGTGATTATGGGAATGAAATTGTTTCATTTTCCCTCACCGTGTATTGTGGTTTTATTTCTAAATCTATTTTCTTTCTACTCTGTAGCCTCAGAATTATATCCTCTCCAACAATGCATTTGTTCTTGAAAAGAATAAATGACCGAATTTTGCAGCAAACAATGCAAGTCTATATTTCTGAGGCAGAACATGTAGCAGACTTGTTACACCGAGATTTGATAAGAACATTACAATGAGGGAAAGAAATTTAATTACAAGTCTCACAGTTTCTATCTTCATTAAGTGAAATACCGTATATTTCACAGACTCTGAGACTCCTCAGTCATAAATGTGCTCACACTTTGTCAAGTTCCAATTGGATGAGATCGTGGACAACAAGCCATGGCAATTATAAGCGAAAGGCAATCCTGAGATGTCCTGATTTTGCAACATGTTAAAATGCAAAAAAATGTGTTTTTAAATTGATGAAATGCCATGAATAATGCATATAAAAATGATATAAATTAGGTGTGTAATGGTTAGAAAAAAATTACTAGTCTAACTGTTCCTTAGTTGCTTGTTTTTAATTATTTCCCTTTTTCCACTGCCTTTTAAGTTAAGTGACCATTGGCTGTAAACCAGTTGGAATTTGGGATTTTTACTTAAAGAGGTGTATTGTTGAAATTTTCTTCTTTTCCAAGCTCTTCTTTTTTAATGTAAAAGTTCCACAATGCCAAAATCTCTGGAGATATTTGTCCACAAATTGAAACTAAGTACCTCTCTTCATCATGGTTCAGACTCAAGGGAAGGCAAGAACTTGAGAAATACAGCCAGCGTTTCACAGCCCTGACGTTTCAAGTTGCCCGTGCACCAGGTCTGGGCTTGTCAATAACTGTATTAAAAACTTCACTTCCCCTAAATGAAACACAAATCATGGCCCTTCCTCCTCTGAATCAAGGCAGTGATCTGGAGTGGCTCGGACATGAGGTGACGCCCCAGGGGGGAGGGAGGATCTCAGGGAGACCCTGAGATGGGAGATGCAGTTTCCATCTGCCAGGTCCTGTTCCTTCAGCGAGGTCTCTAATCATAATGGAATGGCTCCTCACAGGTTTAATAGAGCCTTCCCTTTTACAAGGCCCTTTCTCATCCATCACTTTATTAACCCAATGACCTGTGTGGTAGCAAGGCTGATGTTCATTTGTGTTTTACAGGTGAGGAATCTGGGCATGGCGGGGTCAGGTGCCATGGTCGCTGGTCACGGCTGGTTAGTGGCAGGTGGAGAGACTTGAGGCCCGGCACCCCATTAACCCCTCTGTGTGCTGGTGGGAGTTGAGGGGAAGTGGCTATACACTGAGTTTAGGGAAGCCGGGGGCTGCACCGGGGAGTGTGGACGCTGGGACAGGGCTAGCAGCTGGGGACCTGAAGGTCCTGCAGAGAGGGGCAGGGAGGAAAGCCGTGGTGAAATGAAAAGGAGCTGAGGAGGAGGAAGAAAAGTTGTCACGACTGGAGGGAAAAGCCTGTGACAACCCCTGAGAGCCTAGCACAATGCAGAGTGGCACAGTGGTTCCAAGGGCGGCCACCCTAAGTTACTGCGAACTCGGCAGCTTCATTCTCTCCCAGTTCTGAAGGCTGGAAGTCGGAAATCAAGCTGTCAGCATGGTCATTCTCTCCCAGAGGGTTCTAGGGAAGAATCTGTCTCTGCCTCCACCTCCTGGCTTCACGTGGCCCCTGTCCACGCTTGGCGTCCCTTGGCTTGTAGCTGCATCATCTGTTCTCTGCCGGCATTCACACATGGCTGTCTTTCCCTGCGGGTCCCCTCCTTCTCTTATAAGGACACCAGTCATTGGATTTAGGACTTGGGACCCTTTACTAACTATATCTTCAAAGACCCTGTTTCCAAATAAAGGACACATTCTGAAGTGCAATTTCAGATACAGAAATAAAATGGGGGGTGATATTACTCAACCCACTACAAGTGGAAATTATTCTGAGGCTAGTTTCCCTTCTTGATCAGTTCCAAAACTTGATGCAACAAGATCCAGGCACCTGCCCATCTTCCCGATGCCCCAGTACGGCCCACAGGAAACCATATAGTGGAAACTGTGCCACCCGATGCCCCAGTACGGCCCACAGGAAACCATATAGTGGAAACTGTGCCTCGTGAGGTCCTTCAGTGGGACTCAAATTGCAGGTGTCATGGGCAGCCGCCCGACTGCTTGCAGTTACTGTGCTCAACATGGAAAGAAGCACTTACCAAGGTTGGAGAAGTAGTTGGTAAAAGGGAGCAGTTAATGAAAATGATAGCTGGAAGGAAGAATGGCAACAAAGGGGGTTTCAGGAGGTACATCAGCTGAGGGGAGTGATCAGGTGGCCCGAGAGGTGCTGAAGTGGATGTGGCGCCTCCCACTGGCTGCCCTGGAGCAGTCCGTAAAGCTGGGTCTCCCCTCTGGGACCTCTGCTCTGGGGACTTTGAGGGCTCTTCCCCCACAGCATCGCCTAGCCAAGTTTATTTACTGATAGAAGTGATTTGGGCTTCTCCTGTACGACACATACCTGCTCTTGCCCCTTCTTTAGCTGCCAGTGATGCCTGCATCTCATGTCTCACTAAAGCCCTTCACAAAGGATGGTCCTTCCCCTGTCTGCCCTGTCTGTGACAAGTATTAGGGCATCTGAGCTGAGTGGTCTGACAGTCTCCTGTTTAAGCATCTACAGGACATTGTCTTCTCAGGGCGCATGGATGGTTTACAGGGAAGAGCCACATGGGCATCCTTCAATTTCTTACTTTTTTCCTCTCCCATAAGCAGCATGCTGAGTGCAGGTTAACTCCTCTCAGTGGTCACCAACTGCACAAGCAAACACGTGTGCTTCTCAGTTGGGGCTCAGTGAGGATCCACAGACCTTCCTGTGACCACAAACACACGGGACAGTCAGAGGGCCTTGGGAGGGAATCGTGGTGCTAAATGGACCACAGTCCTGGATGGTCCTTAGCAGGCTGCTGACTCCTTAACCCCAGATGCCAGACGGAGATGCCAGGGGAGAGGAGCTGGCTGGTGGCAAACCCATCGCTGCCACTGGAAAACAAACAGACATCAGCCATGACTCAGGGGGTGTCTCTGTGATGCTGCAAGGCCAGGTGTGCCCACCCAAGGCACCTGTGGTGTTAGGTTTGCACAGCGAGTACTTGTTCAACAGCGTAGCTCAGCCTGACTGTGCGTGGGGACACTAGCACTAACTCCCACAGCAGAGGGACTGTGTCCGTCAAAGATCCGCTTGGCATCATGGATTATTTGATGGGTGGTTAATGCGCTTGTCCTTTTTTAATATTTAGCTATTTCTTCTCCAGTCCCCAAGGAGATCCCCGACGAGTAAACTTGTCTCTTTCCACAAGGAATTGATTAAACCGTAAGAACTTACAAAATCAAATTCTAAATGCTGTGGTCCCAATTATAAGAAAAGGTCTGAGTCAATCCAACGAAACAGAGTAGATGTTCCCTTAATGCTCATCAAAAGAAAGCTTTCAGAGCAAAGAACTGTGCTAGGTGGTGGGAACAAAGACGTGGAATCTGTGGCTCCTGCTTTTAGGAACGTCGCTCTGACTCTCCGGGACGGCTACAATCTGAAGGTAGCCCGCACCAGTTTTCTAAAAGACGCCCTAGTCTTGTTCTCTCTGAGCACAACCTTCGCTCTCTTTCTTTCTTCAGCCGGTTACTTCTGCCTTAACGTCCTTCCGGTTCTGCGTGCCTCTCACCCCTCATCTGAGTCCTGACCTAAGTTCCATATTCTCAGCGAGGCCCTTCCTAACATTTGCACTAAGAGGTTCAATCACTTTTCTGAACGTCAGTCACATCCGTAATGACTTCCAGGCATATGGCCTTTGGTGTGTGCTGCCTCAAATTATTAGGGAGATGGTCAGCCTCACAGACAAAAAGGTAAATGCCCCTGAGGCAGGAGTCCCCTCCAACACGTCTGATTTCTCCAAAGCGAATCAACAAGAGGATCTTAGCAAGACTGGTCCCTGATGAAGACGGTGTAGTCAGATCGGGGAATCTTCCAAGAAGATTTGAGCTAGTCAATCAAAGAGAGATGTGGTTTTGAAGAAAACAAAGAGGCAAAGCAAGACCATGTCATGTGGTAGAAGCAAGGGGACCCTGAATAAAGTCACGGGCTGTGAAGAAAATCAAACGTGCGCGGGAATGCATCCAGAGGTGGTCAGATGAGAGCGATGGTTTCGGGCTAGGGAGCGAAGGTAGAAATGTGTCGGTTAAATCTGTTAAATAGGGTGTCATCAGGCACCTTAAAATCCAGAAAGGAGGAATCTCACTCGATGCCTTAGGAGAGGGGTGGCAAAGCAGTGTCATCTTGGGTTCCTTCAAAGGACATGCAGCTGTGACTAGGAGGGTGTCGAGTAGGATTTTGAAGCCCTGGCTTTGTCTACCTGAGCAGAGGGTCACAAGTCCTAAGTGACAGATGCCAGTGGAGTGACAGATGACAAGTGGCAGTGGAGGAGGGTGCACACCTCGGGATGAAGCTACTGTGACCTCACGCTCAGGGTGGGTGTCAGCAGTGGGATAGAGAGGGTGAGTCAGCGGCGGTCACATCCATTATGGCTGCTATTCATATGGTACCAAACAGGTATGTGGATAAAGAAGAACCAAGCATTACAATTGGCTTCGAAGTTTTGTACATGAGTGCCAGGGGGAATGAAGACGGACTCTCTCTCTCTCTCTCTCTCTCTCTCCCCCCCTCAGAACATAGATTAATAATTCATCAAACGAGACAAACCCTACTGACTGCCTCTTCCAAAGCGCCCCGGTCATGCAGGAGTTAAGTATACAGAAAGCTGCAGAACGCTATTATTTTAGAGCCCTGTGAAAATGTAATTTGATTAGTCTATTGGACGATATTCCAAAGAACCAAATGTCTTCCATGAATCAGTCAGAAATGCTTAGGAAAACCAAAATAAAAATTGCTTTCTAAGCCAATGAAGGTGCTAATTAGTGCCTTCTGCGTATCTCACGCCATCTTCCCCAGTAATACATTTTGCAGGGTTAAGTGCGGTGTCTGCTGCTTCAGATGGCAGGCGTCCACCAAACAGTCGGCAGGGTGGCTGCAGACTGGAGTCTCTGAAAGGGAGTCGGAGCTGGCATTTTCACCCAGGCAGTGGGACGCATCGATAGGGCAGGGCACATTTTTTCCTGCTGCAATTCTCCTCCAAATCAACCCTCGCAAAACTCAGGAAGGGTAGGGCCTTCATTTCTTTTTTCCTTTCTTCATCCCCCAGTGCTTTGAGAAAATAAAATCTGGTTTTATAAAACTAATAAGGGTGTCTCGGAAGGGGAAATAATTGGAGAGTATATCAAAACCAAGCAACTAGAGAAGCGAGTGAGGAATGAAGGAGGCCCTAGCAAGCAGGCTTTGTGGCGAATGCAGGCACCTCCATAAGGGTCTGCACTTCTGCCCAGGGCAAGCCTGGTGCCTGCAGAAGCCGGAGAAAATCTGGGGCAACAGGAGCAGTTTGCTTGCTCTTGCTCTGATCTGAGCAGCAGATTCAAGTGCTCCCGGGAGCCAGGCAGGTAACCACCAATGAACAGAGCAGGCAAGACAGAGAACAGAATGGCAGAGCACGTCACCCCCATCAGGCTGCTGCCCCGAAGAGGCCGGGGCCCGCGTTGCTGGATTTTCTGAGCTTTAAGGAAATTCTAGGAATCCCAATGCTGGTGAGAACAGGGCTACCAGCTTGTGCCACTCAGTTCAAGGTCATTTATTGAAAACGGGTGACCTGATAAACCCTGATTGGGTTCCAGGAAGTTTACCTTACAAAGTGGCAAAGGGAAAAAAAATGAAAACAAAGCAACAACAACATTCCCGCACCGGGCCAGGAACGATAACTTCACACTTCTCTGCGCGAGTCTCTCGGCCGCCAGGTCAGAGCGTTGGAAAGGCCAGTGGCGCTGCTCACCAGGACCCAGGGCGCCTGGACGTGCCAGAAGGAAATGGAGCGATGAACCAAATTAATTTTTCATAATTTTATTATGATTTTTTAAATGGGCTTCTCTTGTGAATTTTTAAAAAATCATATTGGTTTTCCCTGGCTGGGTTTTTTCCAAAGTCTGAGCTTGGCATCCGAGCAGGCTTATGTGTCTGAATGTATTAGATGGAGACAGACGTTCGTGTCACTTTAAACGAGATCAAGGAGAAAGCGTGTGAGTCCAACAGAGGATGTAAAAGCTGAATCTGTGCATCAGAGAGGGTAGGATCAGGTGAGGGGGTTCAAGCACCCCACCTCTCCTCCCTCGGCCAGTGATGACTGGGCCTGATGGGGAGCTGGAGGGC
>PVKM010013196.1:0-30633 GCA_004027735.1 Carollia perspicillata
GTTGGATTTTCAAGTCTGCTGTGGTTGCTTTTGCACTTTGTGTAAGCACTCAGTGTAACATGGGCTGTGAAGTGATCAAAAACAAGCAAAACTGGTTTTTTAAGTAATCCTCCAGGCCTTCATTACCAGGCTTTGTTAAACCAGATTTTCATGCCTTCTTCATTCATTCATCCTTTTTCATGCATGTGGACAATAACTCCTCTTTCCTTTCTGAAAGGAATCTGAAAGGAAGGAATCTGAAAGGAATTCTGAAAGGAATCTTTCCTTTCAGAAATGTTTTCTTTTAAAGATGATCATAGGTGGTAGCTTTGTCTCACCTGAACAACAGGCTAGAGCAACAGTGGAATGTGTTTTCTCACGACCACTTATTTTAACAGCCACGGTCTTTGCTCCTTTCATGTCTACAATTCTGTTGGGTGGCACATCAAATGTCAGACGGACCTCATCCATGTTGGCAATTTGGGACAGTTCAAAGTTATAAGTCTTTCAAAGACTGATAACATAAGAATAAAATTCCAAAACTTGATTCTCATAGGCTGCTGGAAGTTTTGGGGCAAGTTTTGTTTGTGTCCTCATACTCAAACCTTCTCTCTTCATAAAGTTAAAACACCATTTAGGTGTCCCTGAGAAATCATCATATTTTTTTCTCATGCAGTCCTTTTACCTTCTTCTTTTATCATCTTGGTCAAAAGAGAGATTCCAGTTTGATTTTGCTCCAGAATCCAAGTCTTTACCTCCTGCTCCACCTCCCACCACTTTGGAAGTTTCCCTTGTCTTGCCTCCTTCTGTCTTGGCCTCTGAAGAAGCTTTGCTTCCTGTTGCCTCCACAACCAGCTGACACTCTCTATGGAAGGAGGTCCAAAGTGTCTCTTGGCAGCTCTGTTGCCATGCTCTTTAGTATATTTAATAACTTTTAGCTTAAAACTTGCAGTATATTAAAACTGTTTTTACATTTTCCAAAGGATTTTCCAATAATTTCTCCCACCTAAAGTGTATGAAATGTCACCCTATTCACCCTGTAGTAATAAAGTTAGCATCACCCATCTTATCAAGTAGATAACAATCAGCATCATCTCTCTAATTCTGTGAATACAAATATGTTGCTCTTTTTTTATCCAATGATTTTGTTAAATCATTGGATGAAACTGCTTTCACTGCAAGTTTGTCCGAAGTTCAACAAAACTGATTGTCATATTCCAGGATACTGTTTTGCATATGGATATCACTATTGTTTTCTAGAGTTACATTTTTAATGCATAAGCATAAATAAAAGAATTAAAAACATTTATATAGATATAGAATTAGTACTACTGATGTATAATGCACATCCTCATTTTTTCCCTCAAAAAATTGGTCAAAAAATTGCACATTGTGCACAGCAAAATATACTTTTTTGTACAACTGCATTTCTCATTTTCTCCTTATTTTTAAAGACCTTTGGATATGTCTTGTAATGCTAGTTCAGTGGTAATGAACTCCTTTAACTTTTTCTTGTCTGGTAAGCTCTTTATATCTTCTTCATAAATGATAGCTTTGCAGGGTAAAAGTCTTTGTTGCTGGCCCTTGCTTTTTATTACTTTGAATATTTCATGCCAATCGCTTCTGTCCTGCAAAGTTTCTGTTGAAAAATAAGCTAACAGTCTTATGGGAGCTCCCTTATAGTTAACTAACTGTCTTTCTCTTGCTGCTTTTTAAATTCTCTCTTTGTCTTTAAGCTTTGACATTTTAATTATGATGTGTCTTGGTGTGAGCCTCTTTGTGTTTATCTTGCTTGGGAGTCTGTGCTTCCTGGACATGTGTTTCTTTCTTTTACCACATTAGGGAAGTTCAGCCATTATTTCTTTTAAAAGGTTTTCAATTCTTTGCTCTATCTCTTCTTTTGGTACCCCTATGATGATGATGTTATTATACTTCATATTTTCTCAAATGTTCTGTAAACTATCCTCATTAAAAAAAATTTTGCTGCTTTGATTGGGTATTTCTTACTACCTTGTCTTCCAAATCATCGATTCAATCCTCTGCTTCATCTAACCTGCTTTGTATTCCTTCTACATATTGTATTATTCATTTTTGACTGCTTATTTTTTATATTTGCTGTCCAATGTGATGCTTGCTATCTCTTTGTTGAAGTTTCCATTAATTACTCTTATAACCATGTTTTGAAATTCTATGTCTGGTAGATTGCTTTCTTCCATTTCATTTAGTTCCTTTTCTGGAGATTTCTTCTGTTATTTCATTTGGGGCATGTTTTTTTTGTCTCTCCATTTTAGTTGTTTCTCTGTGCTTGTTTCTGTGTATTATGTAGATCTGCTATTTCTCCAAGCCTTGATAGAGGAGCCTTATTTGGTAGGTGTCCCAATGAGCAGTCCCCTTGATCACTTCAGCTGGGTGCTCCAGGAATGTCCCTTGTGTTGGTTGTTTGAACCTTCCTGTTGCAATTGAGTCTTCATTGCTCTTAGCTTGTCTGTGCATATGATCAGGCCTCAGGCTGGCTGACTGTTAGAGTGAACTCCAAACACAGATTATGAGCTTCTGTTCAGATGTTGGCCACACAAAGTGGAATTCACCATAGCATTTCTGGTGCCTGATGAGATCTCTCTTTGGAATTGCTGCTTGTGAAACTAATTGGATCCTGCTCTAATGTTGTCTGAAACTCACCACTGGATGTGTTTGTTCTGGCTTCTTGGGAGGGACTCTGGTTCAAGTCAATGTCAGATGCTGCCTGTGACTTGTTCTGGGCAACCTGTTTGGAGCTGACAAGTAATTCACAGTTTGTGGCTGCCTCTTCTGGGTGTGGGTGTGCATCAGAAGGACCTTGCTGGTCACCAAGGATGGCTTTCATGAGCACCAAGCCTAGGAGCAGGCAAAAGGCCCTAGGTATACTGAGATCCCCCTTAACCTGCTTCTGCTTGCCAGCTTCCTATTAGCTCTGTCACTGAAAGATCCTCTGGTGGTACTTCAGTTGCATGAAGTAAGTTTTTGGTGAGTCACCAGGTAGGGGCAAGTAGTGTTCACCAGACTGATACAGGCTCAAACCTGATGCCAGTACTTGGTCTGAGGCTACTCAGCAAAAATCCCAGGGTACACCAAAGTTAGCTGTTACCTGCTGGGTGCCCGCAGACTTTTGTGGTGGCATTAGGTCTCAGGAAATTGTCAGAGTAAGGCCAGCAGAGTGCATTGGACCCAAACAGACCAACATTTGGCTTTGTTAAAGGAGGACTCTGCACCCATGGGGTATGCGAGGGAAAAAATGGTCCCTGTTCTAGAACCTCAGTTTGTTCCAGATTCTAGCTGAACCTCTTAGAGAGCCTGTGCTCAACAGGGCAGAGCCACTGGGAATCTGGAGGATGCAGCTAGTGTATCTCCTGTTGGGGAGCAAGGAGCCCTGGTTAGGCTCACAGGAAGATGGGAATAATAACCCCTGCCCCAGAACCACACAACTCAATCACTGACACCCCCTGTGTCAGGCCTGGAACTCTACATCCAGGGCCTATGTAGCTGACTCCTCTGCAGGGCATAAACTCTACAGGGTGGGGCAATAGGGAGTACAAAGAATGTGAGTATTACATTCCCCAGGCTGATGCTGTAAGGAGAGGAGTGCTCCACCCAAGAGAGATGGCATCTGCTTTGCGTGAAAGGGACTCAGCACAGGGCCCTGGTGGCTGTCCTTTCAGTTCTTCCCCCAGAGCAACAAAAACCCAGTCTGTCCTCATATGACTCTAGATTGCTCTGCCCTCCTTCCTCCAGAGCCCAGGATTAGTGGCTGCAGATAACATTTTGTATGCTGACACTTTATGATGGTACCTGAATCTATAGCTGACTCCTGTCTCTTTGGCAGACAGAATTCTGGGTGGTTTTCACAGCCAGATATTATATGGGCATTCTGGTACTCTGGATTAGGGAGTCTTGGTGTGGGGTTGAGATTCCACCATCCTCAGAGGGAAACTTTGCACCTGAAATACCCCTCTGGAGTACTCCCAGCTGCTGCCCCTAGGAGTACGACCACCTTCTTTTGCACCTTTGCCTTTCCTACCAGTCTCTATGTGGCTTCTTCTATAAATTTTTGGTTATAAGACCTCTGTTCACTACTTTTCAGTTGGTTGTTCAAGTGGATTGTTTTAGATTTTAGTTATAATTCCCGTTTTGTCTTGGGAGGAGGTGAGTAGGTAAATTTTCACCTACTCTGCTGCTATCTTGGATCAGTTCTAGTTGTTGTTTTTTTTCTTTTGGTAGATTTTTTTTTAGGATTCTCTAAATAGAAGACTATGTCATAAAAATAGTAATAGCTTTACTTCTTTTTTTATCATCCTGAATTTTTTCTTTTCTTTTACAATTTCTTCTTCTTTACTTTTTCTTTCTATTTTTTTCTTGCTTATTTTTATTCCCCACCCCCCAAATTACCTGGTTATAACCCCTTAGTACAATGTTGAACAGAAGTGGTGAGTGAAACTCATTGTCTTGTTCCTGATCTCAGGGGATACTTTCTCCATTAGGCATGATATCGACTGTGGGTTTTTGTAAATGTTGTTTATCAGGGTGAGGAAGTTTCCTTGTATTCCTAGTTTTGTTGTTTTTTTATCATAAAATGGTGTTGGATTTTGCCAACCTTCATATATTGCTAGATAGAATGTGAAATGTTATGGCCACTTTGAAAAACAGCCTGGCATTTCCTTAAAAAAATAAAACACAAAATTACCACAGGACCTAGAAATTCCACTCTTAGTCATATATATTCAAGGCAATTTAAAACATATGTCTAAACAAAAACTTGTGGACAAATGTTCACAACAATATTTATAATACTCAAACACAAAAACAATCCTAATGTCTATCAACTGTAAATGGATTAACAAAAACTGGTATATCTGCCCAATGGAATATTATTAAGTCATAAATAACAATAATGTGCTATCATATGCTATAATTAGAAAAACCTTGAAAACATCATGCTAAATGAAATAAGCCAGGCATCTAAGACCACATGTTGCATGATCTATTTATATGAAATATCAAGAATAGGTGTATAAAGAGAGACAGAAAGTATATTAACAATTGTCAATTGTCAGGGTTTGGGGAGAGGGGGTTTAGGGAGTGGCTCTTAATGGGTATGGGGTTTTTTATGGGGTCATGAAATGTTCTGGAACTAAATAATGAAATTAAAAATAGTGATGATCGTACAACTTAAAGTGTCGCTAAACTGTATACATAAAGTATATATAATTTTAAAAGGGTGGATTTTATGGTATGTGAACTATATTTTAATAAGAATCTCTACCTATTCTTTAAGCTTTATTGATCTTCCTCAGCATCCACATAAATGCTATGTGTTCAGTTTTTCCTTTGAACTTTTTTTAGACAGAACTTTTTAGGAATTCTCACGGCTTTCAAAGGTTTAAATGGGGGTATTACTACAATGGACAGGACCTAGAGAGGCTGGTTGGCTATTCACACAGTTACTGTATATATAGCTTTATAGTAGAGAATTTGCTGTGGTCCAGTCAGTGATTGCAGCTGCATTATCCTGAACTTCTCTCTTGTCAGTGTTTCAGAGTCAATCAAACCTGCTCAGGTCCTAACTCAAGAATATGAACATGAGCCCAGAATACCATTATGTTCATTTTGATTGAGATCAAGTGCCTAGTGAACTGGTCATATCAGTGCATATTCTTCCTCTGGGTATACTCCAACGGGGATAGCAAAAGCCAGAAATTTGGTTGGTGGCCACATGCTCAGAGCAATGCTGTGATTTCAAACCCTTGGTACAAAGGCACTTGAGTCAAAAGCAGCTTCACAGCAGGGCTAAACTAGACAACAACATTGAACCATGTTTATCTCTGTGGCTCTCCTTTATCTAAGAATCACTTGATTCTTGTCTATTTTGCTTTAAGTCCAGGAAACATTTTATCTCTCTACTTCCTTTTATAGACTTCTGATCATTTATGTGTTGATTTTATAGTTTAAATCTTAGAAAGCAGCATTTCAGTAGCCCCAGCCAATGCTCAATGGAACTATAAGTTTTATAAAGCTAAGGTTGACTAACTTATCTTTGTATCACTTACAGCATTTAGCACAGACTTGCATGTTGTAAGCATGACTGAAATAAACTATAACTTGAGATAATTTATTATCTTCAAAACACACTGATTGGTAATGGTCTTTTCTTTCATAGTGATTTGTATGACAATAGCAGAAATTTAAAATTCTGTCTATATGGACAATGCCAATTTCTGAAATTATTTGCCTATTCTACCTGTATATTGATTAGATTTATTCTGAGGATTATTTGCATTGCTTTATGTAGAAATTACTCAAACAATGATGCCTCAAAAATAGTTATTACAAGTATACTACTATCTTTTGCTTCAATAGTTCTGAAATTCAGGGGGCTTGCTAACACAGAGATTGCCAAGCTCTAACCCCAGAGCTTGTGATTCAGTAGGTCTGGAATGGTAAGTCAGAACTTGCATTTCTAACAGGCTTGTCCTCAGGTGATGCTGATGCTACTAGTCTATTGCTACCTTTTGAGAATCATTGCTCTCCTTCATAATTCTTTGTTTTCAGGGTTTAAATTGGAACCCCAAAGTGTGGTCTGTGGACCAGAGCTCTGATGGTACCTGAGAGCTTTTTAGAAATCAAAGATCTCAGGCCTCACTCAGGACTTCTGAGTCAGAATCTCGATTGTAACAAGATCCCTCCAGTGATTAGTATGCAGTCATTAAAATGAGAGAAGCACTGACTCAGAGCACTGAGAGTGGTCACTTGCTGAAGAGTCCAGAGAAGTGTTAGATGACAGATGTTCTAGCAAAAGCAACAGGAAACTATATGCATGCTAAGTTGTCATCTTTGAACTACACTAAGAGAGCAGAGAAAACATGGCATCTAAATTACAGTATCAGCAGAACACAGACAGGTCTACTCAAAGAGGAACTGAAAAAACTTTAATGAAGACACTATTAGCAAAGGTGTGGGAAGAATCAAGTTAACCTAAAATGCATGGTTTTAGGTATCTAAATAGCATTTAGATATTAACAACAGTGAAAAGCTATTACCATCCTTGGGGTGAAAGGAGTAAGGGGAGGAGCTGTAGGGGAGAAGAGGACAGCTTAATATCCAGCCCTCTTTTTCTTCTCATCCTTTGGGGTCTTCAGTGTGCCATTCATTGGCCAAATTGACCTAGAAGCTAGAAGGCAAGGAAGACTAGCTGATACAATCCCCAGAAATCAGCCTCCTAGGGGGCACAAAGGAGAGTGCAGAAGGCTGGATATTTGTCCTTAAAAGGATCATTTACTAAGATAGGCTAAAAGTTATACTCTTCATTCTTTTCCCTCCAAATGAAAGTATATGGGGAAAGTGTCAATTATGTTGACATAGAAAATTCAATATTCCCCTTCTACCTACAACCCAGGAATACTGGATGATTGTCACAGGAAGAGAAAGCATCTGAGGTAATATGCAGTGATAAGTTAGTGAGCAGTAGATAGATGAGCTTGCTGACCAAGTTTGTCTGCAGAGTTTATGTGTTAAGCTGCAATAGAAAAGTAAGCAGACAACCAACTGATCATCTCTGTGCTTCTGGGAACTGTGCAAAGGCTGGTGGGGGGATCTTTGTTGGTATGGGTATAACAATAGAGAGTCAAGCCAGTGAATGAGGAAATTATTCTCTGGGGTAATTTTAAAATGTTTTAGTGTGCATTTTCTCTCTCTTTTAACAGCTTTATTGGGGTATAATTGGTATAAAAAACTGCATATATTTAATGTGTATATTTTAATGACTTGGACACATACAAACCTAAATACAAACCCATGATACCATTACCAAAATCAAGGTAATAGATTTATCCAACACCTCCCAAAGTTTCCTTCTGTCACTTTGTTGTTATATATGTGTGTGTGTGTATTAGAAATACAACATGAGATCTACCCTCTTAAAAAAGTTCGAAGTGCTTAATACCATATTGTTAATTATAAGCACTATGTTGCAAAGCAGATCTCTGGAACTTATTTACCTAGCATGACTGAAAATTTATATCCATGAACAACAATCCCCTATTCCCCACTCCCAGCCCCTGCAAACCACTATTGCAGTCTCTGCTTCTATGAGTTTGACTATGTTAGATATCTCATGTAAGTGAAATCATGTGGTATTAGTTGTTCTTTAACTAGCTTATTCACTTAGCATAAAGTCCTCTACATCCAACAAATGGCAGGAGTTTCTTCTTGTTTCAGGCTAAATATTTTATTGTGTTCATATATTGCATTTTCTTATCCCTTCTTCTGTTGATAGACACTTGGTCTGTTTCCGTATCTTGGCTATTGTAAATTAAAGTGCATTCTCTTAAAAGCTGATGCTCCGTGTGTTGCTCGCCCTAGATCAGAGCTTCTCAAAATTTAAACAGTGCATATAAATCACCTGAGGATCTTGTTAACATACAGACCCTTATTCAGTAGGGCTGGGGTGGCACCTGAGATTTTGCACCTTTAACTAACCTCCCAGGTAATGACAATGCTGCTGGCTTTAGGAATAATACACTTCAAGTAGAGAGGTTCTAAGGTACAGAAAATCAAGAGCAATCCTGATTTCACTGAATTGGAATTTTGCCATTTTTGGCCTTTGAAAAATGGGTGGTAAATTAGACAACATCCATGGAAGGAAGTGAGTGTAGCTCATGGAGACAAAAAACATCATGAGTTTCTTGTAGCTTATAATTCATTCTCCTTTGTCTGACCAGAACAAAGCTATAGAATTTGTTCTTTATTTCCAACTTTGTGTTTTAGCCCTTAACATTAATTTCATACATAATTACCCTATCAACAATCCCTTCAATCTGTAAGTGAACTTGGTTTCCTCCTATAGCAGATGTTAAAGCAGGAATCACAGTTCTTTTTCTGTTTGTTTTATGTTTTGTTTTTTAAATGTTTTAAATATATTTTATTGATTATGCTATTACAGTTGTCCCATTTCCCCCTTCCTTTGATTCCCCTCCACCCTCCACCCCACCTCCCATCAGCATGCCTGCTCTCCAGCTCATGTCCATGGGTTATACAAGTTCTTTGGCTTCTCCATTTCCCATACTATTCTTAATATTTCCCTGTCTATTTTGTACCTACCAGTTATGCTTCTCATTCCCTGTATCTTTTACCACATCCTCACGGCTCTTGCTCCCTACTGGTAGTCCTCTATGTGATCTCTATTTCTGTGAATCTGTTCCTGTTATAGTTCTTTGCTTAGTTCATTTTTGGTTTTGGTTTTGGTTTTTAGGTTTGGTTGTTGATAGTTCTGAGTTTGTTCTCATTTTACTGTTTGTAGTTTTTGATCTTCTTCTTTTTCTTAGATAAGTCCCTTTAACATTTCATATAATAAGGGCTTGATGATGATGAAGTCCTTTAATTTGACCTTATCTGGGAAGCACTTTTTCTGCCCTTCCATTCTAAATGAGAGCTTTGCTGAATAGAGTAACCTTGGATGTAGGTCCTTGTCTTTCATGACTTTGAATACTTCTTTCCAGCCCCTTCTTGCCTGCAAGGTTTCTTTTGAGAAATCAACTGACAGTCTTATGGGAACTCCTTTGTAGGTAATGGTCTCCTTTTCTCTTGCTGCTTTTAAGATTCTCTCCTTATCTTTAATCTTGGATGATGTAATTATGATGTGCCTTGGTGCGTGCTTCCTTAGGTCCAACATCTTTGGGACTTTCTGAGCTTCCTGGACTTCCTGGAAGTCTATTTCCTTTACCAGAGTGGGGAAGTTCTCTTTCATTATTTTTTCAAATAAGTTTTCAATTTCTTGGTCTTCCTCTTCTCCTTCTGGCACCCCTATGATTCAGATGTTGGAACATTTAAAGTTGTCCAGGAGGTTTCTAAATCTCTCTTTATTTTTTTAACTATTTTTTTCTTCTTCTTCTTCTGGTTGAATGTTTATTTCTGCCTTTTGTTCCAAATCATTGATTTGAATCCTGCTTTCCTTCACTTCACTGTTTTTTTAAAAAAATATTTTTTTTATTTATTTTTAGAGAGAGGGGAAGGGAAGGAGAAAGAGTGGGAGAGAAACATCAATGTGTGGTTGCCTCTCACGGGTCCCCTACTGGGGACCTGGCCTGCAACCCAGGCATGTGCCCTGACTGGGAATTGAACCAGCGACCCTTTGCTTCACAGGCCCGTGCTCAATCCACTGAGCTACACCAGCCAGGGTTCCTTCACTTCACTGTTGGTTCCATGTGCATTTTTCTCTATTTCACTTTGTGTAGCCTTCACTTTTGCCTCCATTTTGTGACCATACTCAACCATTCCTGTGAGCATCCTGATTATCAGAGTTTTGAACTGTGTATCTGATAGGTTAGCTGTCTCTTCATTACTTAGTTGTATTTTTGGAGCTCTCTTTAAAATATTTTTGGGCCATATTTTTTTTGTCTCAGCATGCCTGTTATGTTCTAAGGTGAAGAGCCTTAGTTTGTGTTTTGTACTTCCTTGGAATTGGCTTATCACATACATAAGTCTAATATGAGGCAGGAAAAGAGGTAAATTTGATTTCACATTATTGATGCTAAACCATATTTCTATTCCTTGGAGCAGAAGGTATAGTGACAGTCTATAATACAGTATTCTCAACATTCCCATATAATCCTTGAGAGTCAATCATCACCACTGCCTGATAACACATTTATAAAGTAAAAATTGTGCCTAAAGGACAAGTCAGAAACCTACACTGCTATCTTTAATAAGTTGCAGATCCACTGGCAGTAAATCAATTAAGACTCACTGACTACATATTGCATGTCTTGCATTATGGTGGATATTGTGACAATATAGAGGAAAAGAAGGCTTTAGGTCTGGAAGATGATATCATTAGAGGGGAGACAGAATCAACATGTGAAACAACAAACTGTAATGGTCAAGGAGGACTTTGGCATCTCCTGATGACTCTACATACATCACATACAAAAAGGGCATCCCAGCACTAATGCACAATTTCAAACATGAATTAGTTACCCCTGAAAGCTCATTCCTTCTGCTCTTAGCTATCAGTCTTATAACTTATGCTGTTCTTTCTTTGCTATTTCACATGGTAGTGTTATCTCCTCAATCCCAATTTTAAATTAATGTGGGCCCCTTTTAATCCTTTTGGTTCTCTACATACCTGTACTGCCTCAAGCTACCTTGACTAACACAATACTTATTGCAGAATATCAGTCCATCTCATGGACAGAGCTAGTATAGCTTACTAGGGGTGTCCAACCTTTTGGTGTCTCTGGGCCACACTGGGAGGAGAAGAGTTGTCTTGGAACACACATTAAATACACAAACAGTAACAAAAGCCGATGAGCAAAAAAAAGGTTTTAAGTAAATTTACAATTTTGTGGTGGGCCATGTTCATAGCCATCCTGGGCCACATGCGGCTGGTAGGCCATGGGTTGGACACCTCTGGTAGATCCAAGGCTCATGGATACGCTAAAAAGAAGTGATATTCAAGTTAAGACTCAAGAAAAAGAGTTTGAATAGTAAAAAAGTTGGGGAAAATGTATATGGTGGTGGTCAGTATGATTTCTAAGCAGTGACAGTGATAAGGAATCTGGTGCAAAGGTAGGTAATAATATTAAATATGTGCCAGAGAACAGTGGGAAATAAGGTTGAAAAGCTATTCACAAAGGGCCATGATGTAATCTTCCTGCAGTGCAAAGATACCAGTTGCTCTGATGAAACCTTGATCATACTGGCACCACATTATGCTTTGAAGCAGATGTGAACCTGACTTTATATCCTGAGGATTCTCAACAATGGGGAGATCCTAGTTGTTTTCAAGCCTAAAAATTTCTGTAGGCCGTTTAGAAGATATATCAGTCTTAATATGGTATTATCATTATGCAGACAGACAAGCAGGTATTGACAAAAAAATAAACACCCTCACAAATATTGTACTAAAATATTATAATTTTGGTAACTGGACACTTATGTGCTTTTTGACCTTTGTTTTTTTTCTCAAAACACTGCTAAGACCACCACCACTGTCAGGGAAAGAGATTAATAGTCTAGCAATAAGATTCAAAGTTAGAATGAAATACCACTAAAATGTCATGTTGCCCAATATACTAAGACAAAGTAAACCTGGAATATGAAAACTGAAAAAAAAAGAGAGAAAAATCCATGCAGTGACCCGTGGAGAGCTGACACATGTGCCGATGCTCTGCATCCATCATTCTGAGGAGAACTCCCAGGTTGATCTATACATAGCCCATCAGAAGCCACATCTGCTCCCTTTCACCAAGATGCGACTGTGCTCTGGCTGGATCAGCTGTCTCAAGATTTTAAGGCCCTTTTGTCCTTTCCTTATATAAATAGCAAGGCCAGGCCTTCTGACTTCACTTTGGAACACTATCAAAACTCAACAGGTGTCAGCCTTTGCTGACCTCTGGGGCCTTTTGCCTTTCAGGGAGGGGACTGTCTATGCTTCCCAAAAGGGGTATCCCTACAACCTGACACCACAAGATGACAGCTGGTCTCCCTCACAGCACATGCCAGCAGGGAGGACAGCTCAGAAGCAACAGCCAAGAATGAATACCTGGCACCAGCCACTCCTCCCCATAAAGCACCCGTTAGGATACAGAAGAGAAAAACAGATCTAATGAGAATCTGAGGTTTCCTATGAATGCCATCACCACAAATGTAAAAGATTTGGGGATTTACAGGTTGCTATCAGAAGGACCCAATTACTTAGAAATAGAAGTAGTGTCCTAGGAACATGGTACATAAATTGTGCCAATTAAAGTTGTTAAAAAATGTTTCTTGTAGGAAAAGACTGAAGATGGTGATGCTGTATGGATTTCTTTTTGTTTTTGCTGTGAGATATTTGCCACCAAATTACAGTTTCCAGATTATTCAAATAAAAGAGAGTGCCCAGTTATATTTTAATTTAGGTGTTTTTTGTATAAATATGTTCCAGACAATATTTTGGACATACTTACACTAAAAATATATTTGTTGTGAATCTGAAATGCAAACTTAATTGGGTATTTTGTGGGTTTTTTTAAGATTTTGTTTATTTTTAGAGAGAGGGGAAAGCAAGGAGAAAGAGAGGGAGAGAACTATCAATGCGTGGTTGCCCCTCACATGCCCCCAACTGAGGATCTGGCCTGCAATTCAGGCATGTACCCTGACTGGGAATCAAACCAGTGACCCTTTGGTTCACAGGCCCGTGCTCAATCCACTGCACTACACCAGCCTGGGCTTTCATATTTTTCTTTGATCATTTGGCTCCAAATCCAACAATGTTTCCCTTTTTGATTCCCAACTGTTCTCCCTCTAAGACTAGTAGTGACACTCTCATGGCACACACAACTTTATTCCAAGCTTTTGATATAAATGGGAACCTCAGCCACAGAATTTCAATTGGGTTTGATTGGGCATAACTAGGTTTGACTCTTTGTATAAGGCTTCTTACTTCTTTCTGCTCACTTCAATTTTAATACGAGTTTAAATAATTTATTTTTTGTTTTAGAATGCCTTATTAGTAGCTAGTGTGTTAGAGAAGCTGTAACAAGTATATTAAGTAAAATTTAATTTAATTTGATTAATATTTGTTCCATGCTGAATCAGGCATGATCTGAAGGGAGAGAGGCTGATAAGGTTTTGTGTTAGGAATGTTCTGTTTATTCTGCTTCTCTTTCTGATAGACTATGGAATTACATGAAATACAAAAAGCAAAAAAGAAAAAAAGTGGCTTACATGTCAGCACAGTTAAACAAATATTTACTCAATACTGATTGTGTAGTATCTGATGATGTAGAAATGGATAAGCCATTGTCCCACAATGCTGATCTTGTGTAGGAGATACATAATGAGGGAAAGATGAACTTTTTTTGGAAGCATCAGGGAAGTCTTCACAGAACAGGTAATGAAAACAGTAAGACTGTTTTTCTTAGAGAAAGTGTATCAGGGACCAGAAGTTCTTGGAAAGTGTAAGAGGTGCCTATTATCTTGGGATTTCCTTAGCCTTTGCAGTCATCCTGTGTGCGTTTGTGGGGTTACTTGCTTCAGTTTTGCATGTTAACAGCATTTATTACTAAATTTTAGGACAATAACATGTAATTTTTACTGTGTGGCAGGGAATCCATACATGGCATTCGAGGTTTATGGACCTCCTGAAATTAAACATAAAAATTTATGTATACATATGATGTGAATTTTTCTAGGGAAGATGGGGTTTATAATTTTTTTAAAATTCTCAAAGTGTTCTATGACCTCCCAAAAGTTAAAAATTCTGTCACAAATAAATCAGATAAAATGTTCATCCAAAATAACATAGTTTATTATAATCAATACATACAGCTGGCACAAATAACATCCCTTTTTTAATTGCAAAACCTTTTATTACAAAATCATAAACATGTTATTCTGTACAATCATACCATATGATGGTGAAATGTTCAAATTAGAACTATAAATTATTACACCCATATTATTACCCTACCAACCACTCTCAAGCAAGGCTTACCTCTGCCAGACACTGAGAATTCGCGATGCTATATATTGAGAATCAACTTCTGTAGGGCTGTTATTACAAGCTTTGGAGAACAAAACAAGAAGGGGCACTGTAGTTTTAAAAAATAATCTCAATGTTTGGAGAAAACAATGAGAATACATGATCAAAATACCATATTTAATGTAGAATCATACTTCAGAAGGGACATGGAGAGATTACCTATCCCCTTAGAACTCACCTTTCACTCACCAGTGAGGAGGTCCTGGCTTCATTAGTCTTCAGGTTGAAGATTTCACAACAGATGTTTCTCACAATGATGTTATCTCTTAATTCTAGCCAAAACTTAATCCTTTTTATATGTGTTTTTAAACTTCTAGAAAATAAATAACTTCTTATAGACTCATTGTAAAAAAAGAATAAAGATTTCACAAGTCTCAACACTTCCTACATTTATTATATTTATACTTATAAACATCAACTCATGAAACCAAGGCTTAATAAAATTCAGAGCAGGCCCCTGAATATACTAAATTCTACCTTTCTTCTACTTTTACTTCTTTTTAATTTTCTTCATAACCTATTTCTAGGAGGAAATATTTATTGAGTGATTATTTCATCATTACAACAACCTTATTAGCGATAGCTTTTATAAATTCCCACTTTACACTTGAAGATACTAAGACTCAACAAAGGTAAGTTCCTTACCAATGGGTAGTAAGCTAGAAAGGATGTTTCAAGCATTGATTGTCAAAAGAGGGTGGAAGCAGGTGAGTATGTGAGGAAGTGGAGGAATCCAGGATGAACAGAGTAGTTGAGGAGAATCGCCTTACATTTGATGATGCTACGTACTTGCTCTCTGTATTTATAGGCCTTTTAACAAGCCCACAATTACCCTATGAGACACTTAGTAGAAATTTGGTGTTTTAGTATTTCTTATTTTATATAAAAATATGTTACTGAATGCAGATATTATAATTTAAAACAATATAATTTTATATACAATGCAATAATGGAACATACAAGGGGGCATTCCCCCCCAAAAAACAGAATTATCTTCTGGAGGGTGGGGTCCTTGTAGTACAGGTTTCCCCAACTACATAAGTGTTGTAGGAACCCATCTGTATCAGTGTACCAGCTGGCACTGTTGTGAGAGGCTGTGCTCGGCCTCAGTGAATTTTTTGATGGTTCTTTCAATGAATTTGCTCATTTCATGATGGGTGATTTACGAGCGCACCTGCCCACATTGTGCTGAGTGTTCAGCAGTTTTTTACCAGAAAGGGCACATTGCTTGTGCCCCACCCTCCCTGTATACCCAATCTTGCCCTGAGGAAGTTTTTTATGTTTCCCTGGATGAAAAAAGTCCTCAAAGGGGAACATTTTGCCCATGTGGAAGAGATGAAACAAAAAATGGCAGAAGCACTGAAAGGCATCAAAATCAACAAGTTCAAAAACTGTTTTGAGCAGTGGAAAAAACATCTTGATAGGTGTTATCGCATCAGATGAAGAGTACTTTGAAGGTGACCAAAGTTTAAGCATGTAAGAATAAATACATAACTTTCTATACATAAATTCCAAGTTTTCTTTTGGGTCCCCCCATACTATCAAGGCATTTCCTTGGCTTTGGATATTTAACAAGATAATCACTCTGGCTCTAACCGGTGTGGCTCAATGGGTTGGGTGTTGTCCTGCAAACCAAAGATCACTGGTTGGATTGCTGGTCAGGGCACATGCCAGGGATACAGGCCAAGTCCCAGGTTGGTGCACATGTGAGAGGCAACCAGTCGATGTTTCCATCACACTGATGTTTCCTTCCCTCTTTTTCTCCCTCCTCTCTCTAAAATTTAATAAAAATAATACCTTAAAAAGAGATAATTACTCTGCAGAGTCAAGTGAATTGGATAGGTGTGATTTTATTCTGGTTGGATAATGTAGTTTAAATTAAAACCTAACAAATGAAGATAAAACCAAGCATCTGTCCAATAGATATTGAAATGTGTTTGTCCCAGCCTAACACAAGATCCTTGTGCAGAGGCCACTAATGCTCACCAATTTCCTCATGCTTCTCTGCATTGTCCAGCCTCCCCTGCAGTTAAATCGAGTCCATATGCCTGGCATATGTCATGCGTTGCTTCCAAATTGAGACATGATACCACTTTCAACCCATTCATCTTCTATTCTAGTAACTTTGGAGGCCATAAGTTCTAAGTAACATGGCTATGAGATAGAGGAGGACCATTCCATTCACGGTGGGTTTTCCATCAGTGAGAAGGAAACATTTAGTGTGTCCAGCCACTGAGATTTTGAGGGTTGGTCTATTGCAACTGCCTCAAAGTGTATTTACAAGTCAGCAGTATCAGCCTCTCCTGAAGGCTTGTTAGGAATGTATAATCTCTTTCTCTACCCCAGTGATACTAATCAGAATCTCGTTAATCAGAATTAACAAGATCCCTGGGTGATTGCTATATATATTAATTTGAGAAACTCTGTTATAAACTATACCTAAAATTCTGGTAATTTGGATTGCTAGTAATAATATTCAGATCTGGGAATTACAAACCTGATTTAATACCAAAGTCAATAGTAGGGATTTTGAAAACACAGAGATATGAGAACTACTGGCTAGTAATCTCTGAAGGTGAGCCCAGGAATCTCTATTTGTAAAAACTTCCCAGTGACTCTGATAATCAGCTAGGCTTAGAATTTTGTCAGTTCTAAATGGGAATATAAACAAATATACCACCAGCTTAAATTTTGCTATTTTATAGTATTTATGAATTATGTGAATTTTCAAAATTCATATTCTATGAGGAGATCCTAGTACTTATATGTAGAGTTGATGGAGTTAATAATTTTTGTCACTTCTTATCTGATCCTGAGATGCAAAGCAACTCCACTTTCCTTAGCCTCAGAAATGCTGGGGAACTGAAGGGCTGAGCAGTGGGGAGGGTGCAGAGTGCCTGGCCTCAGCTGGCACTGCCTTTTCCAACAAACAGGCTGCTCAGCCCTCCCTGGGTTCACTATGTCTCTGTAAAAGACCCTGCAGCTGTCTTCATTTAGCAGCTTCCTTATTGGAATGCGGCAGCCCCATTTCCCTTTGTGTATAGATATTGAGATACTGGCTCTTCCCTTCTTTATCTTTGTCTCTCTTCTTCAAAACTGCACTAAAAAAGAAACATTATAATCCAGTTAGCTCACTCCCAAAGAACAGGAGAAAGCCTGCCCATTTTATGAAACAACCAGTTAGAGACCCTCCTTTAAGTTTTCCACTGGATGGTTGTTAGTTGGCATATCATTTGTACAGACTCTTCTCTGTCCCCTTGAACTAGTTCAGCAACCTTCAGCTCCCTTAATATCCACTCCTAGTCTTTTGTCTCAATGCTATTTCAGCAACAAGAAAATCTTTAAATATGGTTTTGCATAATTATTTTCTCATGACAACACCAATTTTAAATTAAAAAAAAACACCCTCATGTTTTCAAAACATGGTATGTCAAAGACAGTCATTCAGGATGAGCAATACTGCTGAGTGGGCATCTGTCTGATTTTGTGGAGGCTTCTAGCCATGTTTCAAACCATGTTTCCAACAGGGATGTAAGCTGTGGAAGCTAATGAAGGTATGTCATTCATTTCAAGGACTTTGGAATGCAGAAAGTGGCTGGAGAGGAGGAAGCAGAAGACATGAGGTTCTGTGGGAGCTTTGAACTCAAGAGAAGGGGAAGAAGAAATAAAAGGGGTAGGATGTCAGAGGTGGAACAGATCCCAAGGAGGAAAGAAGGAGAGAGCAAGGGGACAGTGTTGAAGGTACAGATTTGTTTTTCATGGATTAAGTAGCAAATCCTTCACGTGAAAAACCAAAACAACCTGTGATTTGTTTTTCAGTACCCATAGAGTAGACATACACAAAGCAAGTTGGATTAAAGATACAAATGTTCAACTTCAACAACTGGCTCATAATTGGTTAGAATCTGTGTGGGGTGGTGATGGTGGTGATAACAGGTTTATATGTAGATAACACCTTCAATGATCATTCATTCCTCCTGCACAGGATAATCAAACTGGTAGAACATGTGAAATATTTAGTAAAGGCAGAGCAGTGAAGTAATGTTAGATTTTTTAAATGCCTGCACATACTGTAGTTTGTCATTAGGTGTCTCCCCTCACTTCTGTCTCTCTCATGACTTTTGGGTTTTATCACCATTTCAGCTCAGACTCTTCTATGACTAAAAGTCACTCAACTGAGCCTACCTTGAGGATGTCTTTGTCTCTCTTTCTTTAAACTGTTTTCTATTTCTTCCTTGCTCTCTAGTCCATATGTTCCAATCATATCATCTGCTCCACTCTGGAAGCATTGTTTCTTGCCTTCTTCAAGTGTGGTTAAACAGTTAATTCAGAGCTGTCAAGTAGTGCTCCTATGTGAGGCCTTCCAAGGTCCTAGTCATTTTGCAAGAGAAAATGTGCATCTTGACTCCCTTTGTAGCAGTGTTCACTAAATTCCTCAGAGCTCATTGTGGAATGGCTCACAGTGAGTCCTACCAGCCATCAAAGGCAGATAAAAAATAGTTCTACCATACAAAGAGGTATCTGGGTGGCAAGCTCCAAAACAGGATTCCTCATATCCTGGAGGCTACCACTGTGAAAGAAATCATAACATTAAGACCCAGAGAGCTTGATTCTCAAAATGAACAATGACCAGGCATTTGTAAGAATATAATGAGTTAACCCAGAGATGCAAATTACTGACATTATGGCCTTAGCTAAAAAGTATCACAGGAGTTTTGACTTCTAGTTCAATAAAGAGAAGGAGGGAAAGAAGGAAGGAAAGAAGGGTGGAGAGGAAATAAAATGAAAAGATGTGACAAACCTAACCAGTGCAGAAAAGAGTTAGCATAACAGGCCCGAAACTACAGTCCTGTCAAAGGCCCGCTTACAAGGTTGGCCCTTGGCTAGAACTTTTGAACCTAGGTTTTGGAAGAGTTTCATATTTTTTTTAATAAGAAAGTCCTATGCCTTTCAGGGGTGTCCAACTTTTTGGAGTCTCTGGGCCACACCAAAAGAAGAGTTGTCTTGGGCCACACATGAAATGCATAAACACTAATGTAAAATGATGAGCAAAAAAAAAAAAGTTTTAAGTAAATTTACCATTTTGTGTTGGGCTGCATTCACAGCCACCCTGGGCCACATGCAGCACATGGGCCATGGATTGGACACCCCTGGAACTGTGGAAATGATGCGGTTTATACTGCTTGCCTGTTTGACTTCTGGGGGTCTGAAATTTTGATACATGCTCAGTAGAGGTTGCCTATTGACCAACCCCTGATAAAAGACCTTGGCAATGAACCTCTAAGCTTTCCTGATGGGCAGCATCTCACATATGCTGTCACAGTTTGTTGGTGGAGGAATTGTATAATACTCCATCCAGAGAGAAGTCTTAGTGGCTTGCACCTGGTTTTCTCTGAGCTTCACCTTATGTACCATTTATCTTTTCTAATTTTGTTTTGACCCTTTCACTGTAATAAATCATAGCCTCAAATACAATGCTATGCTGAGTCCTGTGAGTCCTAGCAAATCATTGGACTTGGCACTGGTCTTAGAGACCCATAACATACCACCTTTCCTCTATCATTTAATTACTTCAATTTTTAAAACTGGGTATTGACTTTATAAACTACCCGAAATTTTAATTCATCTTCCTGTGCCCAGTAATCCCATGTCCTTTTGAAAAATGAGATAAAAATGCATAGTCATTTGAAATATTTGGAAGGTGAGACCAATGGGGAATGTTAATGTTCTTTAGATTATATTCAACTAATTAAACAATTCACAACAAAAATGTTGGCAGTTAGTGCCAACTGAGAAACAGGTCAGAGCACAGCCAGAAATCAGAGTGTGAAGCTTGGCCCCACCCCTTAACTATTCTATGACTTTGTACAAGGTAACTTTTCTAATCTCGAGTTTTTTTAAATCTGTAAAAAGGGACTGTTAGTATCCACTTGTGGGTGCAGTTTGGGGGACTGACGTGGCATAATTTATGTACTACACTTAACATAGTGCCTGGCACATTCTAAGGCCCTCTCAGAATGCCTCTCAGTGGCATGTGTGGATGTTGTCAATGAACAATATAACAGAAACAACTCGAAGATGCTGTCAAATCACTTCCAGGGCAATCTGAGAAGAAACATGCAGCTGCCTAGAGCTTGGAGGGTCCAGACCCAGCTAGAGCAGCCCCCAAAGATTTGAAGAAAATTATTGAAGGGCACCTGAACATCACAGACCTCCACTAGGTGCTCCCTGCAGCCCTCATGACCTCTGTCTCTTGCAGCTACCTACAGGGGGAAGAGGACTTCAGGGTTTTCCTTAAATCCTTTGACTTAAACTTTAGTAGTACAGTTAGTTACACAGGCAGCATAGCATGATTGAAGTAAAAAGACGCATAGCCTGATCTCTTTGTTTCACCCCCACGTGCCCCTGGGAAAGTCTCTTTTCCAAACCTCAGTATGTCTCACTATAAAATAGACCAAAAATACCTGTTTTCTGCCCCTCACTTGGCACTTGTTGAGGATGAAAATGTATGATGTTGGAAATAGTACTTTGGAAACTGTAAAATACTAAATAGAGACCCACTCAGGGACTGTTCTGGGTTTTTCTAGGGTTGTCATAAAAAACATTATCTGGGGAAGGAAGATGGCAACAGAGTAGGAGGGAGCAGATTCTACTTCCCCCTACACATGGGAGAAAAACCTAGCTGATCTACAGAGGAACAGAGCAAACAGCCAACAGTACCCCAGCATATATGAAAATAAGAGAACAAAAATTGTAGCAGACACTGAAAAACCAGATGGTAAGGAGGGTGCTTCAGGACAATAAGGTCCCAGGGACCAGCATGGGGACCAGGGTGGCTATAGCCCCATGCCTGGCACCTGGCACCATCGCTGGGTCTACCACAGACTCCTTGGGAGAGGTGGGCCTGCCACAGAGTCCTTGGGAGAGAGCCAGGTCAAGTGCTCCCTCCCTCCCTGACCTAACAATGTTTAAGCAGCACCAGGAGAGACCTGGTTGCTTGAAGTCTCAGAGAGGGGAATAAGGACAAAGAGCACTGGTTATCAGGAAGTACAATGAGCTCACAATGAGCTACCAGAAACTACAGGAAAACTACAATGAACTCACTGCAAACTATATCAACATGAAAAAGGAAATAGAAAATATCAACAAGGGCCAAGAGGAAATGAAGAATACAATTTCTGAATTGAAGAACACAGTGGAAGGAATCAAAAGCAGGATCAATAAAACAGAAGATCAGATCAGCGAGTTGGAGGGCAAAGTAGAAAAAAACACCCAGAAAGAGCAAGAAAAGAAAAAGAGTCTCAGAAAGAATGAAGAGGGATTAAGAGAAATGCAAGACAATATGTAACAGAATAATATCCAAATAATAGGGACACCAGAAGGAGAAGAAGAAAAAGGGATAGAAAACCTACTTGAAAAAATAATGATGGAAAACTTCCCTAATTTGATGAAAGAAAAAGTCACAGAAATCCAGGAAACACAGAGAGTCACAATCAACAGGAACCCAAAGAGGCCTACTTCAAGACACATCATAATTAAAATGGCAAAATTCCAAGACAAAGAGAGAATCTTAAAGGCAGCAAGGGAGAAACAGGAAGTAACATACAAGGGAGTCCCAATAAAGGTAGTTGCTGACTTTTCAATGGAAACACTCCAAGCCAGAAGAGAATGTCAAGAAATATTCCAAGTAATGAGAACCAAAGGCTTGCAACCAAGGCTACTTTACCCAGCAAGGCTCTTGATCAAGAGAGAAGGCCAAATAAAGAGCTTCCAAGACAAAAGAAGTCTCAAAGAATACATCTCCACCCAATCAGCTCTACAAGACATGCTAAAGGGACTGCTCTAAGGAAAGGAAGGAAAAGAGAGAGACAGAGAGAAACACAGGTACAAAAACGGCAATGAATAAGTACATATCAATAATAACCTTAAATGTAAATGGATTAAATAATATAATCAAAAGACATAGAATAGCTGAATGGATAAGAAAGCATGATGACCCACATATGTGCTGCCTACAAGAGACCCACCTCAGGACAAAAGACCTACACAGACTGAAAGTGAAGGGCTAGAATTAATTTTCCAAACAAACAGACAGGGAAAAAAAGCTCGGGTAGTAATCAATACTCATATTAGATAAAATAGACTTCAAAAAAGGAGCTATAAAGAGAGCCCCAGAAGGTCACTTCATAATACTCGAGTGAAGATTCTACCAAGAAGACATAAACATTGTAAATATATATGCACCCAATGTAAAAGCACCCAAACATATAAAGAAAATCTTAGAGGACTTCAAGAAAGATATTGATAGCAATACAATTATAGTATGGGATTTTAATACTCCACTGTCAAAAATGGATAGATTTTCCAAACAAAATATCTACAAAGATATTGTGGCATTGAACAATGCCTTAGATGAAATGGACTTAACTAATATGTATAGAGAGCTCTTCATCCCAAAGAAGCTAAATACACATTCTTTTCAAATGCATATGGAACATTTTCAAAGATAGACCACATGATAGGACACAAAACAACCCTCAAAAAATTCAAGAAAATTGAAATTATACCAAGCATTTTCTACAACCACAAGGGACTGAAACTAGAAACCAGCCTCAAGGGAAAAAACCCAAAACACTCAAAATCATGGACATTGAATAGCATGCTATTAAACAATAAATGGGTCAAGAATGAAATTAAAGAAGAAATTAAAAAGTTTCTGGAAACAAATGAAAATGAACTCACAACAACTCAAAATTTACGGGACACAGCAAACGCAGTCCTGAGAGGGAAGTTCATAGCAATACAGGGCTACCTAAAAAAGATAGAAACACTTCAAACAAACAACCTAACCCTACACCTACAAGAACTCAAGAACCAACAATAAAGACAGCCCAGAGCACATAGAAGGAAGGAAATAACCAAGATCAGAGCACAATTAAATGACATAGAGATGAAAAGCACAATTCTAAGGATCAATGAATCCAGGAGCTGGTCTTTTGAAAAGATAAACAAAATTGACAAGGATTTAAGCAGGCTCATCAAGAAAAAGAGAGAGAGGACCCAAATAAACACAATCAAAAATGAAAGAGGAGACATTACAACTGACACCACAGAAATACATAGGATTGTAAGAAGTTACTATGAAGAACTGTATGCCAAGAAATTTGAAAACCTAGCTGAAATGGACAAATTCTAGAAAAATATAATCTTCCAAAACTGAAAGAAGAAGCAGACAGCCTGAGCAGACCAATAACAGCAGAAGAAATTGAAGCAGTAATCAAAAATCTCCCAACACACAAAAGCTCTGGACCAGATGCTTTCACAGGAGAATTCTACAAAACACTTAAAGAAGAGCTAACCCCTATCCTTCACAGACTATTCCAAAAAATACCAAATAATGGAAGACTCCCAAACTCTTTTTATGAAGCCAGCATCATCCCAATCCCAAAAACAGATAAAGACACAACAAAGAAATAAAACTTCAGGCCAATATCGCTGATGAATATAGACACTAAAATCCTCAACAAAATATTGGCACACCACATCCAAAAATACATTAAAAACATCATGCACCATGACCAAGTGGGATTCATCCCAGGGATGCAAGGAGGGTTCAACATTCGCAAATCAGTAAATATAATACTTCACATAAACAAAAGCAAAGACAAAAATCACATGATCATATCAATAGATGCAGAAAAAGCATTTGATAAGGTACAACACCCATGTATGATAAAAAACACTCAGCAAAGTGGGAATAGAGGGAGCATTCCTCAACATAATAAAGGCCATATATGAGAGACCTACAGCTAACATCATACTCAATGGGCAAAAACCAAAAGCTTTTCCACTAAGATCAGGAACAAGACAAGGTTGTCCACTTTCACCACTTCTATTGAACATAGTATTGGAAGTCCTAGCCACAGCAATCAGACAAGAAAAGGAAATAAAAGGCATCCAAATTGGAAAGGAGGAAACAAAACTGTCACTGTTTGCAGATGACATGGTAGTGTACATAGAAAATCCTATAGACTCCACCCAAAAGCTGCTTGACCTAATAAATGAATTTGGCAAAACAGCGGGATACAAAGTCAATATCCAGAAATCAAAGGCATTTTTGTATACCAACAATGAAACAGCAGAATTAGAAATCAAGAAGAAAATCTCATTTGATATAGCAAATAAATAAATAAATAAAGTACCTAGGAATAAACCTAACCAAGGAGGTAAAATACCTGTATGCAGAAAACTACACAACACTGAAGAATGAAATTAAGGAAGACACAAACAAATGGAAACAGACCATGTTCATGGATTGGGAGAATTAACATAATCAAAATGTCCATACTATGCAAAGCAATTTATAGATTCAATGCAATACCTATTAAAGTACCAATGGCATATTTCACAGACATAAACAAACACTTCAAAAATTTATATGGAACCATAATTGACCCTGCATAGCCTCAGCAAATTTGAAAAAGAAGGACAAAGTGGGAGGGATCACAATACCTGATGCCAAACTGTATTGCAGGGCACTGTAATCAAAACAGCCTGGCACTGGCATAAAAGCAGGCACATGGACCAATGGAACAGAACAGAGAGCCCAGAAATAAACCCAAGTCTCTATGGTCAATTAATGTTCGACAAAGTGGGCAGCAACATAAAATGGAGTAAAAATAGCCTCTTCAATAAATGATATTGGGAGAACTGGACAGCTATGTGCAAAAAAGTGAAACTTGAGCACCAACTTACACCATACACAAAAATAAATTCAAGCTGGATAAAAGATTTAAATATAAACCACAACACCATTAAGGTCCTAGAGGAGAACATAGGCAGGAAAATCTCAGATATTTCATGCAGCAAAATTTTTATTGATATGTCCCCTAGAGCAAGGGACAAAAAGGAAAGAATAAACAAATGGGATCTCATCAAAATAAAAAGCTTCTGCACAGCTAAAGAAAACAGTATTAAAATAAAAAGAGAACCAACTCTATGGGAAAATATATTTGCCAATGATACCTCAGACAAAGGTTTAATCTCCAAAATATGCAAAGAACTTACATGACTCCACTCCAAGAAGACAAGCAACCCAATTAAAAAATGGGCAAAGGACTTGGACAGGCATTTCTCCAAGGAGGACATACAGAAGATCCAGAGACTCATGAAAAAATGCTCAATATCGCTAGCTATCAGAGAGATGCAAATTGAAACCACAATGAGATACCACTTCACACCGGTCAGAATGGTCATCAAAAACAAAGGAACAAAGAACAAGTGTTGGAGAGATTGTGGAGAAAAGGGGACCCTAGTTCACTGTTGATGGAATGCAGACTGGTAGAAGGACTACAGATAACAGTATGGAATTTTCTAAGGAAACTAAAAATGGATCTGCCTTTTGACCCAGCAATTCCACTGCTAGGATTATATCCTAAGAACCCTGAAACACCAATGTAAAAGAACCTATGTACACCAATGCTTATAGCAGCACAATTTACAATAGCCATGTGCTAGAAGCAACCTAGGTGCCCATCAGTAAATGAATGGATCAAAAAACTGTGGTACATTTACATAATGGAATTCTATGCAGCAGGAAAAAAAAAGGAGCTCCTACCCATTTCAACAGCATGGATGGAACTGGAAAGCATTATGCTGAGTGAAATAAGCCAGTCAGTAAAAGACAAATACCATATGACCAAACAAGCAAGCAAAATATAACCAAAGACACTGAAATAGAGAACAGGCTGACAGTAACCAGAGGGGAGAGGGGAGGGAATTTTAGGGGAAAAGGGGAAGGGTTTACAGGAACAAGTATAAAGGGCACAAGGACAAAAACTAAGAGGGGTGGAAATAGAAGGTAGGTGGGGAGCACCGCAGGGGGTGGGCTGGGATGGGAGTAAAAGACAGAAAACTGTACTTGAACAATAATTAAAATAAATTTAAAAAAGAAAAAAAACATTATCTATGGTTGTGTGTTTGGCACAGGTTAGTGACAGAACCTAGGACTTAATGGCAACAGAGATATCCTGCTATGACATTACTCTTAAAGCTATAAATTTGAGTCCTAGGTATTTATTTAGATGCTAAAAAGCCTGAAAAAAATCAGATCACCCTCCAGCTGGAGCGGGAGTAATTAAACAGTACTGCTTTGGTATTTAATTGGAAAAACTTGTAGCATCCCACTTTTGGGGTACAGTGGTGCAGCACAGTTATTTGAGATTGATTTATTGCTTTATTGTGAAAACTTATTTTTCATTGATTTTTTTTTCTCCTCACTGCTCTTCTTCACTAATTGATTGATTTGATTGTTAGAGCTTTGCCTCCATCTCTGAAGATGGATTGGAACAATTATTGTAGCCTCCTGTTTAATCATTCTGCCACACAATTACTGCCGCTATTGTGCTCAGCACCAGCACTTTATTAGCTGTAGTAATTATAGTCAAGCTTAATAATTTAATAACACACTTAGAGATGAGAACTTGGTTCAGTGGCACATCTGTGGAACCTGCAGGCTGCTGGGCAAGTGAGAGGCTCAGTATTTATTTCTGCTGTTTAGTGACCTTTTAAGGAACACTTGAACATTACGCCTTCCAGATGATCATAGCCATAAATGCCCAACCTGGAGAGGTAAAACGAGGTGTTCATTGCTCAGGAGACACCATTTATTAAAGAGCCTTTGCCTGCCAGTTGAAACACAGTCCCTCTTCGAGGGCCACTACCCCCACACTTCGGGATATTATGTGGATACACTACACAGGAAGAACATGATACTGTTCTTTGTTAATTGTGTCTCATGATACTTTTTGATAAGCCTGTAAAGCTTCTTCCACCAAGGTTTGTTTTTCTCTGAAATCAGAATAAGTAGAGCAGGGTAATCTTCAGAAATAGAACAGTGTAACAGTGTGGGGTGAAACAATCTCTTTTATTATCCTCACCTTGTTGCACTAAGTTTGGGGTGAATTCTCTCTACCACTCCTGCGACCCTGTACCAAAAGTGCCTGTCCACCTCCCTATGAAAAGAGACCTGGACAAGCTCCAGATGCTGCTCCGGACTGATGTAACTTTATTTCAAAAATTAAGGTGGGGACCCAGCCCTAATTCAACTGCACATAAACCACACACTAAATTATTCAGTCAGTGTTTTGCTTTCCACATAATTAATGAAGACAGTCATACTTGGTGAAGATATTTGAATTTCTCATAAACAAGCACTGTTGAGTGTATTAATAGTCTGCTATACCAGTGTTGCCCAATTGGAAACAAAACACTTTGGAAGCTAATTCTGATTTCCTTTTATGCTTTCTAGTTTAATCACAATTATAGTATTCACTAAATCAGTTGGGAATAAAACAGTTTAAAAAATACTTGCTATTTAATAACCCATAATTCTTTCTCCTCCAATTCCCCCCCCATTCACTCACACATACACACACACCAGTGATTTTGTTACTTATTCCTATTATTTTTTATGCTAATATCTCTGATTTATAATTTGGACAAATGATAATCTACACACCATGGGGAAGTAAGCTGTCTAGACTTGCTTTGACATTCAGTACTAGACTGAATTTTATTTTTTGACATTGAGGTATAAGAAAAAACTAATATAATAATCTTTATGTAAAACCCACTTAAATGACTTATGCTTAGAAGAATTTCACTTTGCATATTTTTCGAAATTACAATTGGTTTTATTGATTTTTATTAAAATTAAAAATTCTTTCTTACTCCAACCACAGCTCTATCCTGGAAGGCATGTTGGCTGGAGAACAAATCATTCTATTTGCAAACAAATGCCATACACAGAGACCTGGCAACAGTCCCTATTCTGACAGCAAGGCTCTCATTTTTATTTTTTTCTATAGAGCATGTTGACAAGTTAAGAAGACACACCTATGTCTGAAAGAAATCTAGTGTTTCCCATTTTTCCCCTCAATCACAGCTTTAGGTACAAATAGATTTTGCTCTGAATTTGCAAGTTGCAAGAGAGGATGCATCCTTGTCTGACCATGTCAGACAGAGAACCAGTTAACAACAGCTAAGTTCTGCAAGGTGAGCTACCATCTTCTGACCTTCCTGGACATTCCTGCTAATCTTTACAAAATATATTTGACTCAAAACCAGTAACCAAGAAAGCATAAAAGACTCTTTCTCTTATGACTTAAGTGGGAGAAACCTAGGATCCTTAGTTGTTTTTGTCATCAAGCATAGAACTTTGTAGATGCTTAAAACCTAAGGATTTTCTTTTCTGTTGCAATAGACTGTAAGTACTATGAGTTTTTCAGAGATACCATTTATATATGCCACTTTATCAATTCCAGTAATAGTAGTGGGTGGTAGGATGAACAATGGCTCCCCAAATTACCCAGGTCCTTATCCATGGAATTATGAATGTTACCTGGCAAAAGAAACTTTGCAGCTGTGATTAAATTAAGGATCTTGAAATTAGGTAATTATGTTAGTTTATTGAGGTGGACCCTAAATGCAATCACATGTGTCCTCAGAAGAAGCAGGCGGAGTAACATCTGACACAGAAGAGGTCATGTGATGGAAACAGAGGGAAACTATTGACCCCTCTCTACATTCTGGTGAGATTCAAAAACAAGGCTCAAGGGGTCTAGGAACATTTATAAGAGACTACTTTTGCTATATAATTTTAATAAGTAGATTTAGAAATGGAGTTAAACAGAAGAGTTTAAACTACTCATCCATAAATCCCTGTCTAAACTCTTTAATGTGTGATGATTTTGAACAATTATATACCAGCACAATGGTTTTCTTTCATCCTCATATCTAGCTAGTGGAGTTGTATCAGCATGTTTAGATCCAGATCCTGGTCTCTATTTTTGTCTCTTTTTAATGAATGTCTATATATAGGTGCTTTCTTCTAGCCAGTATAAGATGCCAAGGACTAACTATAGAATAGGTGAATATTAGAGGTAAGATTAGAACCATCAGGATGAAGGGAGAGGTTGAAACTTCCCTCTTCCTCTCTCTATTAGATCCCTTCTACACCCTCAGCACTCTAGCTATAAGGATTGAGGTAATTATAAGTATGAGTTGAAAAATGAGATGGGATTTCTAAGAGATGACTTAAAAACTTACTGTAAATTCTAGGGCTCATTAAATTTTGTTTAAGCCCCTTTCTCTCAGTTTAGATTTAATTGGATCATTTTTAAAAATTTATTCTCCCAGAAACACAGATACCATGTTGCCAATAAAAACTCCTAAGATCTTGCAGCCTAGTAGTCCTTCTATTAATGTATGATACTTCACAATAACATGAAACACAGCAACAGGGGATATGACATTGTCTCTGAAACAGGCATGTCTTTTAAAGTACAGTGTAGGTGAATTTAAAAGATCTTTCTTAGGTTTGGTTTATCTAGATATCATTTACTATTACAGCATCTAATGAAGATTTATTCATAAGAAGAAATGTAAAATTGGTATCAAATGTTTGAGGAATCAATACTTTGGAATAAAAGATTTGACATATTGTTCCTTTAAAATTATAGATGGGTTAGATGAAAAGAGTGAAATTGCTTCACTTGATGGTATTTTGTTACATTTCCCACTTGTGCTTTTGTTCAGTGTTATAATCTTTAACCCCTAAAGTGTTTGAGATTTAAAATTTTCAATAGTTCTGTGAGCATTTGCATTTGGCTGATTTCCTATAATCCTACTTTGCAAAGTTTAGGAGATGTTGTTCATACTGCTTCTCTACATGCTCCCTAAACTATAGTCAGCAAGAAATAGGTGGTAGTCTCTTGAATATGTTCTCTTGGTGCTGAACAAAATAATGAAGGTTCAGCTGCCTGTCACCATAAAAAGCCAAACTTGTGAGGCTGGTGCTGATGCAAAAGGAAAGAAGTTTATTCAGGTGCCATACAACCTTGAAGAATGGTGGACTCCCATCTCTAAGACCATCTCCATCCTCCTACCCAAGCCCACAGTCCATATAGGGATAAAGAGGGGAGGGATTTTTTCCTAATATAATCATCTTTCTAGCTTTCATCACACCCAGGGCCTTATATATTCATCTTTCTAGCTTTCTTCTGCATCAGCATGGGCCCTATCTATTCACATCTTTAGCTTTT
>PVKM010013197.1:0-30624 GCA_004027735.1 Carollia perspicillata
GGGACCTTAGTGTCCTGAAATCTCCTTCTTACTGTCTGGTTTCTGGTTTTTCAGTGTCCGCTACCGCTTTGTGGATTCTTATTTTCAAATACGCTGCAATATTGTTGTCTGTCTGCTCCGTTCCTCCATGGATTAGCCAGTTTTTCCTCCTTTGTGTAGGGGGAAGTGAAATCCGCTCCCTCCTACTCTGTCGCCATCTTCCCAGTCCTTACTACTTACTATTAAGAAGTTTTATAATCTTTATATAGTCAAATCTGTCAATCATTTATATGATAGTTTGTAGCTTTTAAGTCATATTTAAAATTTTATTACATTTCATTAATATATAATATAGAACCATATATTTATTTAAAATAATATTTTGTAATGAAACCATACTATAGAAATTGTTTAATAAATTATTTTACCCTTAATATTTGTGAACACCCTTCCATGACTTTAAATTTGTTCACCAATATTATTTTAATGGTTGTATAAAATATTTTTGTAAAAATGCACTTTAGACTTTTAACCAGTCCTAATTTCTGATATTCAGGTGTTTGCTAATTTTTTTAGCTGATATGAACAATATTGCAGGAAACCTTCATGTACCTTGATCTTTGAACATATGAGCATTAATTGTATTGGAGAACCTCTGTAAATTAGGGTTAATATATCAGGCAGTATACACTTAATATTTTAATATCTATTGCCAAATTGTCCTGAAGACATATGCATTGTTTGTACAGTCTCCACCAGTATCTAAGGTTTCCTATTTTCTTATATATTTAAGAACATTGAGAGTTTTAATAATATAGAAAAAAGACCAGTCATTGGTAAGTGAAATAGTGTAATTTGTCTTAAAATTTGTCATTCATATGAGTTCTAGTGATATGAGATGTTTGAAAATCTTTATTGGCATTTTGTATTTGTGTTTTTAAAATCCCTGTTTCAGTTCTGGTGCAGAGCTTATTTTCTTTTCTTTTAGTTCCTTTACTGAATCTCAAATGTGGCTGCTAATAATCAGTGAAGAGACTAAAAGGTTGGAAGAAGCTATAGAGCTGAATAATCCATTAACTACGTTCCTGAATTTATATAATTATTCAAAACTAGGCCCTTTTATAGCAGTTGGGGAAGAATACAAAGGTCCTGCTCCTCCCTACTCCATCCAAATAATTAAAGAAATAAGTAATACAAGATCTCTTAATGATAAGTGCTAAGGAGAAAAACTAAATGAAGTTAGAAGACAAAGAGTGATGTATATCTTAGCTATTCTAGTTTGGGAAGTCAAAAGTTCCTATGAGAAAGTATATCTGAGTACAGACCTGAATGAATTTAGGAAGCAAGGCATGTGGCTCTCTGGGGAAAGAGAATTCCAAGCAGTGAAAACAAATACAAAGTTCTACTGTGTTTTAAAGATTATTAAAATTAGTTTATTTCAGTTATTCACAAAGGTATAGTCCTTTTTCCTCCTGAGTCCATTTTTAGCTTTTCTTTCCAGTCAGCCTAGTTTTAAGACTAATGTGCTAATAGATGGACTGAATATTAGCTAACTCTTCCTAATCAAACTTGCCTGATAATTCAAATTTTAAGAAAATACAGAAGGAAATGACTGTTTTAAGTTAAATTTAGTATAATGGTGATAGTTTTACTTACTTAGCTTTGAGTACCATGTAATTACCAGGAAATGGTTTCTGTGAAAGTGGTGAGTAATCACAAGCAGTTTATTGCTTTATAAATTCACAAGTGATGGTAATTATTTCTTTTAATAAAAATAAGAAAAATGGTGGAAAAGAAATATGAGCTATAAAAAGAGATTAATAAGATCTAGGGCACAATTACAATTTATTCTTCAGAATTGATGGTAATAGTTTTATTTCTAAGAAAATGGCTTACAAATGGGACTATGGCAGACCAATAACCTACACACATTGATTTCAGTGAAGATTTTACAGAAAGTATCATCACTTGAATGTGTCACAGTGTAGTATTGTGCTAATTTCATATGGAGTGTCAAATGGCAGTGAGCTTCCATATGTAATGCAGTCTTTGGGTTTGAATTTCAGGGTGTTAACTGGCTGCCCTTTTTCTATCTGACTCTGTTTACTAGGAGGTCTGTGCTTAATATGTATACCAAGCAATTATTCTATATCTTTTAATCTTTGTGTTCTCAGCCTGATCTATATTTTACTATATTGCTTTTATAGTGCATATTTAACTTTCTGGACATTTTCTCTTCATCAAGTCTAAAAACTTCTTAGTGGTCAGGAATACATATACTCAGTTCAACTACAGTACAGTTTTGTTATGCCTTCCAAAGTATCCAAAGCATATTTCTTCCAAAGTAATATGAGGAGGTTGTTTTCTTAACTGGTAATATTCACTCTTCAAATAAGTAGTAAGTGGTAAACTCAGATTTTTCTTAGAGCCTCCAATAACTGAATAGATGTAGATCTCTCTCGCTCTATCTATCATCTATCTATCATCTATCTATCTATCTATCTATCTATCTATCTATCTATCTATCTATCTATCATCTATCTATCTATCTATCATCATCATCTATCATCTATCATCTATCTATCTATCTATCTATCTATCTATCTATCTATCTATCTATCATCTATCTATCTAAATATGTTGAAGAGTCACTATTACAAGTGGAAAAAGGCAAAGATTTTAAAACCAGAGATTTTAGTTCAAATACAGTCACTATTACCTTATAGCTTCATGCCTGAAACATGTATAATCAATTAGAATTTATTTAGCTTCAGTGAAAAAAAAACAATTTCAAAAATAGTTTAGGTAAAAAGGGAATTTGTTGCTTTATTTATGTGGGAAATCTAAAGGTATAATTGCCTTTAGCATTGTCTGATCCAGAAGTTAAAATGAGGAAATCCAAATTGCCTCTCTAGTCCTTCCTATACTTTCCAAGCCCTCACCCCTATCTAGTGACTGTGCCCCCCTTTAAATGACTTCATTATTCAGCTGATGTTCTCTATGTGGTTGCTGGTTCTAACTCTATGGGTTTATAACCCCAGAGTTACCAGTTCCATTGGAAGAGAGTTCATTGCAAAATGTTCCATAAAATGTCCTGGAATTGAGTCTCATTGGGCCAAATGCCCAATTCTGAACCAATTTCCAAGACTAGAGGGATATGCCAGTTAGTCAAGTTTTAGTCACATGCCCACATCTAGAGTGAGGGTTGAGTGGTTTCTGTCTACCAGAAATGTATGGACAGAGACTGAGGAATAGTGGTCTTCCATAGAACAATATGAATGCTATTGTCAAAAGAAGAGGTCCAGATCATGCAGAAACAACAGATGTCAACTATAATAGATTTCTTAGCACAAAAGTTATAGCAGGTGCTCAGATGTTTTGTAAATGAGTGAATCTATGGGAGCCTCAGTCTTTAAAAAAACTATGATAATCTATTATCATGCTGACTTTGAAAGGTTGTGAAGATTAAATGGAATGATGTCTAAAATGCTAAGCACTGTTCCTTACGTATTATTCTTGGTGTTGTATGTTTTTTTTACATCAGTTGGATTTAGAAGAATATTTTCATTATTTCCAAAATCATTTAGCCGTAGTCACTAACTACTTTCACATAATTTCCCAGTAATTGTCTTAGTTAACCTGCTTTGCAGTTGAGAAAATAGAAGATCAGAGAATTGAAGTAATTTGCCTAAAATCACAAAAGATTAAATAGTGGAGCTGGGACCAATCACTGTTTTTAATTTTCCAGTTCTCTTTCCATTTCACCAGTGATGACTATCCATGGAGCAGTGTTTATGTGTGTGTGACATTAAATAGTTTTCCAGTTTCAATGAGGTATAATTGACAAATAAAATGAAGATTTGATATATTTATACATTGTGAATGGATTCCCAATACCAAATTAGTTGTCACTTTTATCATCACCTCACAGTTACCTTTTTTTTGTGTGTGAGATCAGTTGAAGTCTACCCTTTCAGCAAATTTCAGTTATATTTTGCCATATTATCAACAATAATCAACATGCTATACATTAGATCTTCAAAACTTATTCATGTTATAGCTACTGTAGCTAAAAGTTATACCCTTTTACCAATCTCTCCACATTTCCCCCATCTTTCAGCCCCTGATAACCATAATTCACCTTTATAGTTCTATGAGTTTGATTTTTTTCTTTTTCTATTTGATATATAAGCAGAATCAGCAGAATCATGTGGTATTTGTCTTTCTTTGTCTGGCTTATTTCACTTAGCATGATGCCCTCCAGGTTCATGCAGGTTGTTGCAAATGGCAGGATTTTCTTCTTTTTAAAGGATGAATTATATTTTACTGTGTGTATTACATTTTCTTTATCCATTCATCCATGGATAGACACTTAGGTTGTTTCCATATCTTGGTTATCATGAATATAGAAAAAAAAAGAGGATGCAGATATCTGTTTGTTCTAGTGATTTAATTTCCTTTAGACATATACTGTATTCTGCCATGTATAATGTACACTTTTTTGTCCAAATTTTTGAGGGAAAAATAAGTGTGTGCATTACACATAAGTAGTACTAATTCCATATCTATATAAATGTTTTTAATTATTTTTTATGCTTAGGTGTTAAAAGTGTAACTCTAGAAAGTAATACTGATATCTGTATGCAAAATAATACCCTAGAATACAAGGATCAGTTTTGTTTCTAAATATAAATAATTAAAATTGAATTAAAAAATGAAAATGGAAGAATTTCCTGAAAGTTCGGGCCAAAAATGTGGGTGTGCATTGGACATGGAAAAATACACTACCTATAAATGAAATCACTGAATCATATGGTAGTTTAAAAAATTTTTTTTGGTAACTCCATGTTGGTTTTCAGTGGTTTACTTATATTCCCACCAATAGTGTGCAAGGGTTTCCTTTTCTCCACATCCTTGCCAGTATTAATTGTCTCTTGTCTTTTTGATAATAGACCTGTTAGGATTTGAGTTGTAAGGTGTGAGGTGATATCTCATTGTGGTTTTGATTGCATTTTTCTGGTGGTTAGTGATGTTAAGCATCTTTTTTATGTACTTATTTCCCATTGGTATATCTTTGAGAAAATGTCTATTCAGGTTTTTGGTAATTTTTTATTTGGGTTCTTTGTTTTTGTTATTGAGATTTATGAGTTCCTTATGTTTTGAATATTAAATTATTATCAGATATGTGATTTGTAAATATTTTTTCACATTTTGTAGATTACATTTTAATTTTATTGATGGTTTGTTTCCTTTGTTGTGCAGAAGCTTCTTAGTTTGATGTAGTCCTACCTGTTAAATTTTGCTTTTGGTGTCAAATTAAAAATAGTCATTGCCAAGACAGATGTCAAAGAACTTATCCCTTGTTTTCTTCTAGGAGTTTTATTGTTTCAGGTATTTTGTTCAAGTATTTGATCTATTTGGATTTGATTTTTGTGTATGGTGTATGATGGCGTTCAATTCATTCTTTGGCAAGTGTATATCCACTTTTCCCAGCAACATTTATTAAAGAGATTATCTTTTTCCCATTGAGCATTTTTGGTACCTTTGTCAACAGTTAATTTACCATATATGTATGGATTTATTTCTGGGCTCTTGATTTTGTTGTATTAACTTATGTATCTGTTTCTATGCTACTACTATTTGTCATCCTAGTGGAGCATGCATGTAAGGACTAAAGGAAAGAAAGAGTAGGTTCTATTGACTCTTATTACCATATGTACAAACCTACCAGATCTGTACTCCTATTCTGTACCCTTCTGCAAGTTAGAATACCTGAACTCTCAGTGCTGTTAATAATGGCTTGTTTTCCAACTTCACAGTATATCCTAAACCTTTTTATCTTACCAAGAACATTACTTCAGCAGGCCTCTCTTCTCTCTTCCACATTATCAATTTTTCTTTTTACTTGCTTATTCCTTTCAGCATGCAAATATGCTTATTCTTCCATCTTAAAAAAACCCATCTCTCAAGTGCATTCCCCTGTCCTCAACCACCTTCCAGGCAATTTCTGTTGTTTTAAAAATACTTAAAGATATCTACACTTGGTCTCTAAATCCTCTTCTTCCATGTTGTTTTTCATTGTTGTTCCTGTACAGTTGTCTCCATTTCCCCACAAAACTACTTCCACCAAACCCATACCAGCCTCCCACCCTGGAACCTACCTGCTTTGTCTTTATACATGATCCTCAGTGGCCCTTCCCCTGTTTTCCCTATTGTCCATGTCCCTGTACCCCCCTGGTTATTGTCAGTTTGTTCTTTCTGGTTATATTTTGCTTCTTGTTTGTTTTGTTGATTGGGTCTCACTTATAGGTGAGATCATATGGTATTTCTTTCACCACCTGGCTTATTTCACTTAGCATAATGCTCTCCAGTGCCATCCATGCAGTTGCGAAGGGTAGGAGCTCCCTCTTTCTTTCTGCTGTGTAGTATTCCATTATGTAAATGTACCATAATTTTTTAATCCACTCATTTACTGGTGAGCACTTAGGTTGCTTCTAGCACTTGGCTTTTGTAAGTTGCGCTAATATGAACATTGGGGTGCAGAGGTTCATTTGAATTGGTGTTTCAGGGTTCTTAGGATATAATCCTAGTAGTGATATTTATGGGTCAAAAGGCAGTGCCATTTTAAATTACCTGAGGTAATTCTATGCTGTTTTCCACAGGCTGCCCTAGTCTGCATTGCCACCAACAGTACACTAGAATTCCTTTTCTCCACACCTTTGCCAGCACTTATTTGTTGATTTGTTTATGATGGCCATTCTCACTGGTGTGAAGTGGTAACTCATTGTTGTTTTAATTTGCATCTCTCTGATAGCTACTGATGCTGAGCATCTTTCATATGTCTCTGGGCCCTCTGTATGTCCTTCTTGGAGAAGTGTCTGTTCAGGTCCTTTGCCCATTTTTTCATTTGTGTTGTTTGTCTTCCTGGAGTGGAGTCATGCGAGTTTCTTTATATATTTTGGAGATCAAACCCTTGTCTGAGGTATCATTTGCAAATATATTTTCCCATACAGTTGATTCTCTTTTCATTTTACTGCTATTTTCTTTAGCCACACAAAAGCTTTTTATTTTGATGTACTCCCATTTGTTTATTCTTTCCTATATGTCCCTTGCTCTAAGGGATATATTGGTGAAAATATTGCTGTGTGGAATATCTGAGGTTTTCTTGTCTATGTTCTCCTCTAGGACTTTTATGTGGTAGTGACATATATTTAAGTCTTTTATTCACCTTGACTTAATTTTTGTGTATGGTGGAAGTTGGTGATCAAGCTTCCTTTTTTTGCATGTATCTGACCAGATCTCCCAACACCATTTGTTGCAGAGGCTATTTTTACTCCATTGTATGCTCCTTCCTTCGTTGTCAAATATTAATTGACCATAGAGACTTGGGTTTATTTCTGGGCCCTCTATTCTGTTCCATTGTTCTATGTGTCTGTTTTTATGCCAGTACAAGGCTGTTTTGATTACTGTGGCCTTATAGTATAGTTTGATATCAGGTATTGTGATCCCTCCTACTTTGTTCTTTCTCAAAATTTCTGTGGCTATTCAGGGTTGTTTATACTTCCATATAAATTTTTGAAATGGCCCTGGCTGGTGTAGCTTAGTGGATAGAGTGTGGGCTGTGAACCAAAGGGCTGCTGGTTTGATTCTCAGTCAGGGCACATGCCTGGGTTGTCGGCCAGATCTCCAGTGGGGGCCACATGAGAGACAACCACACATTGATGTTTTTCTCTCTCTCTTTCTCCCTCCTTCCCCCTCTCCAAAAAGAAATAAAAAACAAAAAAAAGGGAAAATATCTTTTCTTTTTTGAAATGTTTGTTTTATATTTGTGAAATGTGTCATTGCTATTTTAATAGGGATTGAATTGAATTTATAAATTGCTTTGGACAATATGGACATTTTGATACTCTTAATATATTAATTCTTCCAAACCATGAACTCAGTCTATGCTTCCATTTGTTTGTGTCTTCCTTAATTTCTTTCTTCAGTGTTGTGCAGTTTTCTGAGTATAGGTCTTTTACCTCCTTGATAAGGTTTATTCCTAGATATTTTATCTTTCTTGTTGCTGTAGCAAATGGGATTTTCCCCCTGATTTCCAATTCTGATATTTTGTTGGTATATAAAAATGCCTTTGATTTCTGAATATTGACTTTCAAATCATGCAGTTTTGCCAATTTCATTTATTAGGTCTAGTAGTTTTTGGTGGAGTCTAAACAGTTTCTATGTACTGTTTGCATATCATCTGCAAACAGTGGCAATTTTACTTCCTCTTTCCCAATTTGGATGCCTTTTATTTCTTGTCTGATTGCTGTGGCTAGGACTTCCAATACTATGTTAAATAGAAGTGGTGAAAGTGGACAACCTTGTCTTGTTCCTGACCTTAGTGGAAAAGCATTTAGTTTTGCCCCTTGAGTGTGATGTTGGCTGCAGGTGTCTTGTATATGGCCTTTATTATGTTAAGGTGTGTTCCCTCTATTTCCACTTTGCTGAGTTTTTTTTATCATAAATGGGTGGTGTACCTCATCAAATGCTTTTTCTGCATCTATTGATATGATCATGTGATTTTTATCTTTCCTTTTGTTTATGTGATGTGCTATGTCTATTGATTTGTGAATATTATACCATCCTTACATCACTGAGAGGAATTCCACTTGGTCATGATGTATGATCTTTCTAATGTATTGTTGCATGCAGTTTGCCAATATTTTGTTGACAATTTTAGAATCTTTGTTTTTCAGTGATATTGGCCTATACTTTTCTTTCTTCATATTGTCTTTATCTGGTTTTGGAATTAGGATGATGCTGGCTTTGTAAAAAGTGTTTGGGAGGTTTCTCTCTTCTTGGATTTTTTGGAATAGTCTGAGAAGGATATGGGTTAGTTCTTCCTTTAATGTTTTGTAAAATTCTCTGTAAAAGCATCTGGTCCGGGGCTTGTGTGTGCTGGGAGTTTTTTAATTACTGCTTCAATTTCATCAGCTGTTATTGGTCTGTTCAGGTTTCTGCTCCTTCTTCGTTCAATTTTGGGATATTATATTTTTCTAGAATTTTTTCCATTTCCCCTTGGTTTTCAAATTTCTTGGCATATATTTAATTGTTCATAATAATTTCTTACAATTCCTTGTATATCTGTAGTTTCAGTTGTAATATCTCCTCTTTCATTTATGATTGTGTCTATTTGGGTCCTCTCTCTTTTTTCTTGATGTGTCTGCATAAAGGCTTGTTGATTTTGTTTATCTATTCAAAGAACCAGCTCTTGGATATATTGATCCTTTGAATTGTTCTTTTAGTTGCTATGTCACTTAATTCTTCTCTGATCTTGGTTATTTCCTTCCTTCTACTCACTTTGTCCTTTGTTTGTTGTTGTTCCTCCAGTTTTTGTAGATGTAGGGTTAGGTTGTTTATTTGAAATGTTTCTATCTTCTTTAGGTAGCTTGTATCACTATGAACTTCCGTCTGAGGACTGCCTTCCATATTTCCTATAGATTGTGGACTGTTGTAAGTTCATTTCCTTTTGTTTCCAGAATCTGGCTGATTTCTTCCTTGATCTCATTCTTCACCCATTCATTGTTTAACAGCATGCTATTCAATATCCATGAATTTGAGCGTTTTTGAGTTTTTTTCTTGTAGTTGATTTCTAGTTCAAGGTCATTGTGGTCCACGAAAATGTTTGATATGATTTCAGTTTTCTTGAATTTGTTGAGGCTTGTCTGGTGTCCTATTATGTGGTCTATCTTTGAAAATGTTACATGTTCATTTGAAAAGAATGTTTATTTTGCTTCTTTGTGTGAAAAGTTTCTATATATATATATATCAGTTAAGTCCATTTATCTAGGACAGTATTCATTGCCAAAATATCCCTGCTAACATTTTGTTAGGAAGATCTATCCATTTTTGACAGTGAGTATTAAAATCCCCTAGTGTAAGTGTGTTGCTGTCTACATCTTTCTTGAAGTCCTCCAAGATTTTCCTTATATATTTGGGTGCTCCTATCTTGGGTGCATATATCTTTATAATGTTTAGTCTTCTTGATGTATTCTTCCTTTGAGTATTATGAAGTGTCCTTCATTGTCTCTTTTTATGGCTTTTGTTTTTAAAGCTATTTTGTCTGATATAAGTATTTGTACCCTGGTTTTTTTTGCTGTCCATTTTCTTCAAATATTTTTATGCAACCCTTCACTTTCAGTCTGTGTACATCTTTTGTTCTGAGGTAGGTATCTTGTAGGCAGCATATGTGTGGGTCATGTTTTCTTATCCATTCAGCTACTCTTGTTGTTTTGATTGGATCATTTAATCCATTAATATTTAAGGTTATTTTTGATAGGTATTTATTCATTTTATCTCCTTTGTACCTGTGTTCCTCTCTCTGTCACTGTATTTCTTCCTTTTCTTAGAGCAGTCTTTTTAGCATATCTTGCAGTGCTGATTTGGTGGATGTATATTCCTTCAGCCTTGTTTTGTCTGGACGACTCCTAATTTCACCTTTTATTTCACTTGAGAGCCTTGCTGGGTAAAATAGTCTTAGTTGCAGGACTTTGCTTTTCACTTGGTATATGTATTGCTATTTTCTTCTGGCCTGAAGTGTGACCACTGAGAAATCAGCTGCTAGCCTTATTAAAGCTCCTTTGTATGTTACTTTTCTCCCATGTTGCTTTCAAGATTCTCTCTTTATCTTTAAAACATGGCATTTTAATTATGATGTGTCTTGGAGTAGGCCTCTATGGCTTCATCTTGATTTGGACCCTCTGTGCTTCCTGAACTTGCATGGTTTTCCCCCTGTCCCAGTTCAGAAAGTTTTCTGTCATTATTTTTTCAAACAGGGTTTCTATTCTCTGTTCCTTTTCTCCTCTTTCTGGTATTCCTATGTTTTGAAAATGTTGCATTTCATGTTGTCTTGCAGTTCACTTAAGCTATCTTATTATTTTTTTAGTTGTTTTTTGTACCATTGCTCTACTTGTGTACCTAGTCTTCCAGTTCATTAATTCAGTCCTCTACTTCATCCAGCCTGCTTGTAATTCCTTCTAGTGTGTTTTTTATTTCACAAATTGTATTCTTCATTTCTTCCTGGTTCTTGTTTATACTTTCCATTTCCTTTTTCATACTATTTTAGTTCTCACTCAGTTCCTTGTAGTTGTCTATGAGTTCCTTGAGCATCCTTATAAGCATTGTTTTGAATTTTATATCTGATAGCTTACTGGCCTCCATTTCATTTAGCTCTTTTAGTGGGGAGTCTTCCATTCCTTTTGAGTGCAGGTTCTTCCTTTGTCTCCCCATTTTAGGTGATTCTTTTGGTTTGTTTGTGTGCTTTCTGATGCTCTGCTTTGGTAGTCATCCTTGTAGGGTGAACTTCTATGGTAGGAATTCTGTGGGACTCAGTGGTGTGGTATCTTTGATCTACTTATCTGGATTCTTTAGGGTTTCTCTTTTTTCCATTTGAGTGGGCTCTCTTGCTGTACTTGGGTTTTACCTACTGGTGGCTCCTTTGTTGTTGGGTTCTCTCCTTTAGCAGGTTTATTGGTATTCACAACTCCCACCTTATCTTTTATGTGGTCAAGGGCTGGATGCAGATGAAATGGATTAAGACGGTGGGAGAATATTTTATGGGATTTGTAGTACCAACAAGTAAAAAACAAATAGGATATCCTTTGGAGAAGTATAGCAGTAACTGTCATAATTCACCCAACTAGCCATGTTTAATAAAAGGTCCAAAAGAGGTAAGACTCTTGTTAGAAGGGAACAAGAATGTGAGCTGACTCCAGAAAGTAGAGTGTTTATGCGAGGTCAGGTGGTGAGATATAGTGAGAGTAAGGTATGGAAACTTGGCATAGTATATGAGAAAATAAATAAGTAAAATAAAGTAAAGTAACCACAGTGGTAATAAAGCTCAGGAAGACAGAGAAATGGACCAAGACCAGGGAGGAGTGCTATGTAGAATTTGCAACAACAATAATATGACAAGAAATGTATGATCTGAATAAAAAAATAAAAAGTAAAAGACCAAGCGTAGTGTGTTATAGGAATATAAGTGAAGGAAGAGAAATTAAAATGCAATGAGAAAGAGAGAACAGAGAAAACTAGTCAAACAATGAAATCACACAAACAAAGAAAACTAAACTGAAGGAAGAGAAATAAAAATAAAATAACAATGATAAAATAATTATAATAATAAAAATAAAAATAAAAAGTAAAAAATAAAATGTAAGTTCTGTAGGATAGCAAAGTGAATTTTGTCTCAGTTGTTGGTATTAGGCTTCTGATCTTTCTCTGGATCTGTGTTTGTTCCTTTCACAGCTCCAGGTCTTATTGTCTTATATTTGGAAGGGGGGAAAAAAGCTTCCTTCTGACTTTAAGGCCATCAAGCAGACTCTGATGTCCTTCCTGGATGCTCCAAGTAGAGGGAGGCTGGGCTCCATTTCTTTTTCCTTTCCTGAGGTTCTGTGTTGGGGGGTCAGTCTGGGCTACAATATTCATAGGTGCCCAGCTTCTAGCCCAAGTGCTTAGAGTGCTGTGTGGTCCCCACTGTCCATATGTGCCATGCCAGCCCCTTTAATCCACCTCATTGTGCCATCCTCTGATCAGTCCATGAGGTGCACCTAGTGGGGGCAACTGGTATCCCTCATCCCTCTTTGCTGGACTGTGTGCTGCACACACAAAGTTCCTTCAGGGCTGTTTAGTTCCCCTGTTAAATTAAGTCTCTCTGGGGATTGCTACACCTCTGATGCCCTACTGCCCACTTTGATCAGTCTGTGAGACACCCTGATTTGGAAGAAATCATGCCCCTCCTCCCCCCTCTTCTCTGGGCCAGCTGTGTGAGAGAGTTCCTTGCACAACAGCTAAGAACCTTTTTTTTTTTCTTTAAGCAAATTCCTGTTGGTTGAGGCTGGTCACTCTTAACAAGTGCCTGGCTTTTCACACAGCCCGATTCTGTACAATTCTGAGACTGTCTGGGTCAGGGTCAGTTGTGGCCCAACTCTTCTCCAATATCCAGGTGTTACCCAGCCCCCATTTTCTCTGGTACTTTCCCAGCCAGCAACCGCAGTCCCAACTGAGGAACACTGCCTCTGTGTGTCTCCCACTGCATCTTTATCCCCCTAGTGACTTCAAGCATTGAGGTCTCTCTGTGTGGGACTGGCTTCCTTGCTCTGGGAGGGGATGGAGCTGAGAAGTTACAATCACTTATTTGGCTCTCCTCCAAAGCTCCTATGGCAGTCATGGTCCCTGGCACTGGGCCTAGGGATCACAGCAACTGTGGTCCTGACACAGGTCCCAGGGACCTTCCCATTGGCCTACAAAATCTCCTTGCTATCTGTTTTTAAATGTCCTCTGCAATTTTGGCTTCCAAACTTCATATAAGCTGGGATTCCATTGGCTGTTCACTCTGTTCTTCAGAAGATTGGCTAGGTGTCCCAGTTGCATGCACGAGCAAGTGGGTTGAACTCCCACCTACCTTGCTGCCATTTTCCCTGGATCTCTTCTCCCATGGTCTTTGAGCCAATACAGTCAGAATTTTCCCTCCATGACTCCACTGAAAATTTTTGTGAAGGTTATTGTTGACTTTCATCTTCACAAATAAATACACGAGTGAATTCTCAAACCTCATGTTACTTGTTTCAGTAGGAGCAGTGTATCATTCCTTGATATACTTTTGATCATTTGGCTTCCAGGAAATCACACTCTGTTCCCTTTCTTTATCACCTCCTTGGTCATCCATCTGTCTCTTTTGCTTATTCATTATCTTCTTCATGACCTCTTCTTAATCTAGGAGTGCCTTGGAGCTTAGCCCTGTGTCCTCTTCCTTATTTATGCCAATTTCCTCTTGATCTCGTTTGTCCTTACAGCTTCAACTACCATTTATAGTCCAAGAACACCAACATTTCTTTATTCAGTTCAGACCTCTGTCCCAAACTACAGACTTTTATATTGAACTGCTTACCACATGTTTCTACTTTGATATCTAATAGGCATCTCAAATTCAACATGTCCAAAACTGAACTGATATTTCCAATTGCCTTTGCTCTCTTAGTAAATGGCAACTCCATCTACTCAATTATTTAGGTGAATAACTTACAGACTTTCCCAACTCTCTTCTTTATCTAACAGACCACATTTAATCCTTCAGGAACCCTTTTTGTCTTAACTTCAAAATAACTAGAATTCAACCACTTATTGCCATCTCCACTGCTATCATTGTTGGCTGATCCACCATCATCTCTCACCTGGATTATTTCAATAGCCTTCTGTCTGGTCTTTCTATTTCCATTCTTGTTACCCTACAATCTATTTTCAACCAAACAACCTGAGTATACTATTAAAATGTAAGTCAGATGGCTTCACTCTTATATTCAAAACCCTCTAGTACATTGACTTCTCCCAGTGTAAAAACTAAGGCGTTTACAATGGACCTATGAGGCACCACTTGATATGCTCCCATCTGCCTTTCTGAATTCTTCTAACACTCTCCTCTCATTACTCATTCTTTTCCAGGCACACCAACTTCCCTGCTTTGCTTTGAGCACTCCAGGCATGCTAACCTTTATATTTGTTTGCTATTTCACTTTCCTAGAGTATTTTTTTTTACCAAATATCTCACTGAGGCTTACCTACCATGTTCACCTTATTTTGTGATTGTAACTCATCCTTTCCCCACTCTCTTAATTCCCTTTACCTGTGTTTTATTTTGTGTTACTTTTATCAACTTTTAACATATCATATAATTTATCTGTATTATATTTTTATTGCTTCTCTCTCAACCAGAATGCAAGTTCCTATTGGTAGGAAATGTGGTTTGTTTTGTGTTATGCTATATCTCCAGCACATAAAACAGTTCCTGAGACCTAGTAGGCACTCAAATATTAGATGAATGAATGAATATGCAAAGGTCAATAAAAATAAGCTAAAGTGCTTAACAAAGTCTTTTGTGGTAGGTGCACAACAAATAGTAGTTTGCTTTCTTTTAAAAACATACCAGTCAGCATCTCTATAACTGCCAATTTATATCGTACCAGTTGGTAATAAAGTGTTGAGAATAAATAGCATTAACATAGGGTACTAGTAGTGAGGTGAAACTTCTTAGAGCAGGTTAAAAAAGCTCAGAGTTCTTATTCTGAATTTTTTATATTATGTTGACTGGTCTTGTTCTATTATATTTTCTTCCTGTTAATGCTTCAGTTTCCCTATATTTTGTGTGTGGGGGGCATGGTTAATACTGGAGGCAAGAGTCTTTGGAGATAGTCCTGTTTTGTGTCTCTTGCTGACAGCTATGAGCTCAAAATAGAACTGGAGAAGGTAAAAGTCTGCTTTTCATGTCCTCATTTTCATCTTAGTGGCTTCTTTATCCCTTTGTTAGTACTGAAGACAGGGAAGTGAAACCACAATTTCTAACATTCTCCCCTCATTACTCATTCTTTTCCAGATACACCAACTGCCTGGTTTTACATTTCTAATTTCTGTCCATGAATAACAAGGATATTAAAAGTTCTCTGATAAATAATAGGGCATAAATTTGGCCCCAGGTTATTCTTAATTGAAGAATCTCCTGTGCTAAAATGACTATTCTAAAGCAATATTCTTTTTCTTGAGATAATATAGGAGGATTTTTCTTAGGTTTCTGGAGGGTCTCTGTGGCTCTGAGCCAGACACAATCCTCAAGGTTGTCAAAATGCCAAGGTTGGCCCTAAAAATATCCCACTTTCATGAGAATGCTTAGTTTCTGAGCTAAAAGGGTTAGCAGGAACTATCAAGTTCACCTCACAAGGACGTTTTAAAAGTAATCTAATGCTTTTTTTATTTTTGCTTTAATTCCTTAAAGTATTATGAAAATGCAAATCAAGGTAAGCCCAAAGTTTTAGTAGTAATTTACTCATATGTTTCATATATAACGTAATGGAATATTAGGGAGAGTACACATCTCATCAGATACTTTTCACTGTGTAGTGCCTAACCTGATGACCAGCTGAGGCAGGAGTGAGAACTACCATTATGGAATAACATTGTACAATGCACTATGGTAGAATTTCCATTCTGTTATATTTATTTATTTAATCCTCATCTGAGGATATGTTTTACTGATTTTAGAGGAAGAGGGGGGAAGGTGGAGGGGGCGGGGGGAGAGAGAGAGAGAAAGGGAGAGAGAGATCAAATTTCCATTCTGTTTTAAAAATATAAACACTGACTATCATACCAACTAGGATAGAAATCTAGAAGGCTTATGGATGGACATAGAGCCCAAAACTGCTGTATCAGAAAATAATGACAAGTAATATTAGCACTAGATCTGTTGACACTTGGAATTTTTGCTGTGTTCCTGTTTATTGAGATACATAAATTAAAGATGTACTTCCTTTGAAATTATAACAAATTGCCTTCCTTGGTCTGGTAATTAATCACCTCAGGAAATCCAGTCTTTTTACTTGAATCAAAACATTCAATCTCCCTGGAAGAATTTGGCAAAAAGTTTCTGCTATTTTCCTCAGGAAGAATGTAATTTTTTGTTTATTTCTCAAACCTAAGAACTGGAGTCCATTTTTTCCCATTTGACTTCATTCCAGGAACCACTTATGTTTATGATCTGGATGAACCATGGTTACTTTATAAACATAACTGTTATAATCCTGTTCAGGATTGTGAAGCAGGTAATTAGCACAAGTTTTCTATGTTGTGAGCAGTTAGAGAATTTGGGTGGAAAGGAAAAATATATTTTATATATACTATAGACAAAAATACATTCTATATATTCTATTATGTATATGCATTCACTTCTGTGGTGAACTGATATTTATTTTGTGATTGCCACTCATGGTGATAGATTTAGTATGATGAGTATTTGCTAAGATTTCATGTTGCTTCACTTGGTACAAAGTGACCTGGAGTAATGGAATCTATAAAATATCCACAGTTTCTTCCTCTAATATGTCATAAAATTATATCCAGTGACAGGCATGAGAAGAGTTACAGAAATAATACAACAGAAAAGAAGCAGTACTTAGTATAGTAGTTGATGCATAGAAAACCTTCAATAAATGATTGTTTAATAAATGAATGAAGTAACATCATTAAATCAAGCATTTACTGAGTTCCTAGTAGTGATTCTCACCATGTAGCTGGTTCTTTATTTTCCGGAAAGGAACCATATTGAGGCTTTTTTGCTTGGGTTGGGAAAATAAGCCCATAATAGGGCTTAACAACAATTATAAAACAAATGGGTAGTAGTACAAATTAAACCATCTGGCTAATTCAAGGGTCCTATAGGTCAAGCTGAATATTTGGTATTATGCATAACATATATTTTGATATCTGTAAGATTTGGGAGCTTAGTAGCTGAATGCTTTGGCTTAACATTTTTATAATACCATTTGCTGAATCTCTCTTCTTAGATCTGGTATAGGAAATAGAAAAATGATAAAGTAGTCTCCATTCCTGACAGCGTCAGCCTATAATTGTTCTCCCCAGTTACAACATATATATTTATTAGACATTGTGCCCTAGGGCAGACTTATGTAAACTTTCCTTCGACTGGCACTTTTCTGCTCTATTACTAGTACTATATTTGAATGCATTATTATATTATTTTGTGCTGAAGTGATTGCAGAGTACTTGTATCCTGCCATGTTGTATGTCCTCTTCACATCAGATGTTTTTAGTAAAATTTGGTGATAATACCAGGGATTTGAAAATATACTGATACATGTAGATCCTTACTGGTAGACATTTTACATACAAAATTTCTTTTTTTTAAAAAGAAAAGCTACTTGTATACATGTGAGCACTTGTATATATGTGCACATTAGGGAGAGTTTCTTTAGGGCATATGCATAGAAATGCAATAGCTGGGTCATAGTGTATGTGTATCTTAAATTTTATTTCTCTCTCTATATATATTTCTTTGTATATATGTGCTATATATACATTTATATGTTATATAGGTTACATATATGCTGATATATATCAGTTTTTTCCACCTATATACATTATATTTTCCACATCCTTACCAGTACCTGTATTATATTTCTGTGTTACTAAATATGACTTTTTTCTTACTTAATAAATCTTTACCTGTCACTGTGATATAGTTATTATCTTATAATTATGTGTTCATGGTGTGTGCTAGGACTCAAATTTTTTATTTCTATATGTATACCCAATAGTCCTACTTCGATTTAATATAGCTCATCTTCTTCCCACTGATTTGTGATGCCTACTCTATTATTAACCATATTTCCATATGTACTTGAACCTATTTCTGCTCCCTGTTTTGTCCCATTAGTCTATTTGTCCATTTTAGGTCAATATCACACTGATTTATGAAGCATTATATAAATTATGATATATCAGAGAGCTTTGTATTTACTCTTTGTACTTCTTCAAATTTTTCTTGGTTGTTCCTCACAAATTGTAAAGTCATCTTCTCAAATTCAAGGAGATATTCTGTTAAGGATTAAATTGTGATAGCATTAATTTTACAGATTAATTTGGGAAGGAGATATAACTTTATGGTATGGAATATTTTGATCATGAATGTGGTACAACTTTTGCCTTGGCTGATGTGGCTCAGTTGGAGCATTGTCCAGTAACTGAAAGGTTGAGGGTTTCATTCCCAGACAGGGCAAATACCTAGGTTGTGGGTTTGATTCCTAATCAGGGCCCTTACCTAGGTTGTGGGTTTGGTCCCTGATCCCGGCATGTATGTAGGAGGCAAACAATTGATGCTTCTATCTCCCATCAATGTATCTCTCTCTATTCCTCTCTCACTTCCCCTCTCTCTAAAAGCAACGAAAAAAATGTCCTTGGGTGAAGATAAAAAATGTATGTTATGATATTTAATTTATTAAATATTAAAGCAACATACTTACGCTCCTGTCAAGTAAATGACAGTTTAACTCTGATCAGTTCCTCCTATTGCCTATGCAATAGATTTTTACTGTTTCAGTTTCACTTTATTTTTAATTATAATTGGTTATTACTGTGTTTATTGCTTGTTTGTAGCCATTTTTATTTAAAACTCTTCTTTTTCACCACTTTCTTTGTTCATTATGCCTTTTGTATTCTACTCCTTCTCTTTAGGTTGTATTTCCTTTCTTATTGAATTGAATTCATTAGTAATTTTTCCAGGAAGGGTCTGTGAGTAGCAAAATTTGGGTTTCTTTGTTTGTTAACATCTTTAATGTCTAAGTGTGGATTTATTTTTGTTTCTCATGTTCAGTAATTTTCGTAAACATCAAATATGATTTTCTTCAATTTTGAAAAATTCACTGACATTATCCGTTAAATATTGCCTCTTATATTGTTTCTAATATTTCTTTATGTGACTCATATTTGACTCAGATAAGCCCCATATTATGCCTTGTTTTGTCTTTCACATTTCTTAAATTCCCTTTCAAATTCTCTGTCTTTTCATTTATACATGTTGTATTTTGGATAATTTTTTAAGGTCTGGCTTTCAGGCTAAAAATTCTTTCTTCACCTAGGTCTGTGGCATTTGTAATTCAACCTGCTCATGTAGTTTTATTTGTAGAGTTCTATTTGGTTATTTTTTAAACTGGACCAGTAGTTTCGCTAATGTCCTATTTATTCCTTGTGGTTTCTATCCCTTTTTATTTCTTAAATCATTTTTAAAATACTTAATTTATGGTTTTTCCAAATTTTTTTATTCTCAAATTCTTCTATGTACTAACCTTTCTGTGTGTTTTGACTGATGTCTCTCCTAATAGATTTTTTCTTCATGTGTTCTGTAATTGATTTATTAGGAGCTCATCTTTCATTTACTTAGAGAGGGTGGGAAGCATTGAGGTTTCATGCATCTCTGGTTGTAAAAGAATTATATCAAGTTAGTTTTACATTTGATTCTGCCCAGAGTCCCAGGAATTTCTTCATTTTAGAATGTTCATGTTAATTTCATACTTCAGGGTTATCTGTACTATGTGTGTGTTTTAAATTCAGATTTGCCACTTATATGGCACATATGTGGAGACTTTCATTTCTCATAGGATATTTTTCCCCATCCTGAACCCCAGTTTATTAAAATCTCAATGGTTCTCATAACTGATGAGAGAAACTTTTCTATTGCACCTTTAACATGCTGTCATCTTCATGCCATCAGCCTAAGGTCATCTTTTGTCTCTCAGTAGGCATTACAACCCTAAACCCTAGGACCTATAAACAGTCATCTAACACCTTGGGCTGTCTAAGTTTCTGCTCAAATGTTAATTGCTACCGTTTTGACTTCTGCCTATTTTTTTTACAACTAAGAATTTTGCTTTCTTTTTTTATACTTAGGTATTTAATTGTTTTTAATATGTATTTTACCCAACAGTTCCCTGTGTATTTAGTGCATAGGATTTCCATATTAGCTTAGTTTTTCCATGCTGCTATAATGCTCTCTTTATACTTTTTTCTCTTAGTTTTTTGCAATTCATGCCCTCAAGAGCCACCTTGAACTTATTGAATGCCCTTGTTGTTGTGTATACATGGGTGTGATCATGAGCATGGGATTTATGTAACTGTTTCTAGTCTGCTTTCTCTACTAAGTCCATATCTCATTATTTCTCTTTCCATTTCTGACACAAGGTTGTATACTTTCTTAACTTTATCTTACACTAATATTGTTAGTATCTATTTTTGTTTCTTTTTGTTCATGTTTGTGGGGAATAGATAGATGTACATATATGTGCTTTCTGTGGTTTATTTTGTTCTTAGTCCTTTGATTTGTAAAAGGGGGGAGAGGTCATATATATTACTTGTAAAGTCCTTTAAATGTAAAAATTTTGGTAAACACTACTTGTGCAGTACTCTTCCCCTTGAAGAACGAACTGGATTTTATTGTTCATATGATTGAGGTTTATATTGGCATTTGCTGATTCTGATATGTCTTATTAGAGTTGATGGAGTTGAAAATCTAGCTTTCTCTGAGAAATAGAAATGACCTCATTTAATTTATATAGTTTTTTATGTTAATGTGCATTATTTATAAAGAATTCACTTTGAGGAATTCAATTTGCAGCATGAATAGTTCAATTTCCAGGCATGGTATGATGTGGGACACAGTTTAATAACAGTTAAGAAGTATCATGAAACCAATGAAGTAATTGGATAACAAAACCCACCAAATATTTTAAAAACACATAGAGTTTCCCTCTTTAAATGTATTAATTCTTTTCTAATGAATATCAAGTATAAGTGATATTTAAATACTTCAGAATTTAAAGTTGAAATGATGAACAGTTTCGTGTTTGTTTTATTGATTTTGGAGGTATCCAGTTATCTTGGCAGAAAAAAAAGTTATCCAAAAGTTAAATTTTCTTTAAAAGTATATTTAACTGTATCTTAACTTAATGGTTTTTAATGTGGTGTTCACTTTTAAATCATACATTAAAGAGAATGCTATTAACTGTGCATTCTATGCTTTGAATCATACAGCATACTAGTCTTTGTTTAGGCTTATGATTGCAAATGCATGATCGCATGATTCCAGATGACACTTGTTATAAGATTCAATTTGCATCAGAGAGATGCAAATTAAAAGCACAATGAGATACCACTTCACACCAGTCAGAATGGCCATCATAAACAAATCAACAAACAACAAGTGTTGGAGAGGTTGTGGAGAAAAGAGGGCCCTAGTTCACTGTTGGTGGGATTGCAGACTGGTACAACCACTATGGAAAACAGTATGGACTTTCCTCAGAAAACTAAAAATGGATGTGCCTTTTGACCCAGCAACTCCCCTGCTAGGATTATATCCTAAGAACTCTGAAACACCAATCCAAAAGAACCTATGCACCGCAATGTTCATAGCAGCACAATTTACAATAGCCAAGTGTTGGAAGCAACCTAGGTGCCCATCAGTAAATGAATGGATCAAAAAACTATGGTACATTTATACAATGGAATTCTATGCAGCAGGAAGAAAGAAGGAGCTCCTACCCTTCGTGACAGTATGGATGGAACTGGAAAGATTATGCTGAATGAAATAAGCCAGGTGGTGAAAGAAAAACACCATATGATCTCACCTTTAACAGGAACCTAAACAACAAAACAAGCAAACCAGCAAAATATAACAAAATATACTGAACTAGAAAACAGGCTGATAGTGACCAAAGGGGAGAGGTGAGGGAATTTCAGGGGAAAAGGGGAAGGGTTTGCAGGAACAAGTATAAAGGACACATGGACAAAAATCAGGGGGGTGTGGAAATGGGAGGGAGGTGGAGAGGGCTGGGGGGTGGGATGGGGTGGGAGTAAAAGGCAGAAAACTGTACTTGAACAATTAAAATAAAAAAGATTCAATTTGCCAAAAATATACCTAACTAATATTCAGTTAATATACACAAAAATTCCAAGGATGTCATCTCATCATTTTACTCATTGTTTTGTCATTTAAAATTTTTGTTGTATTTTATCGATTATGTTATTATCAGTTGTCCTGACTTTCCCCACTTTGCCCCCCTCCACCCAGCGACCCCCACTCCCTCAGCAATCTTCCACCATTTTTCATGTCCATGGGTCATGCATATAAGTTCTTTGGATACTCTATACCCTATACTGTACTTTACCCCCCCATGGTTATTCTGTAACTACCTATCTGTACTTCTTAATCCCCTCACCTCTTCATTCATTCCCTCCCATCCTGCTCCCACCTGGCAACCATCAAAATGCTCTTTGTATCCATGATTCTGTTTCTGTTCTTCTTGTTTTCTTCGTTTTTTTGATTCCATTGGTGAAAAATATGTACTTTCTGTCACTTTATTGTTCATAGTTTTTATTTTCTTCTTTTAATTAAATAAGTCACTTTAACTTTCATATAATAAGGGTTTGGTGGTGGTGAACTCCTTTAATTTTTTCTTATCTGGGAAGATCTTTATCTACCCTTCCATTCAAAATGATAGCTTTGCTGGGTAGAGCAATCTTGGCTGTAGGTCCCTGCTTTCCATGACTTTGAATATTTCTTGTCAGTCCCTTCTAGCTTGCAAAGTTTCTTTTGAGTAATCAGCTGGCAGTCTTATGGGAACTCTCCTGTAGGTAACTAACTTCTTTTTTCTTGCTGCTTTTAAGATTCTCTCTTTATCTTTAACCTTTGGCATTTTGATTATGATGTGTCTTGGAGTGGGTTTCTTTGCATCCCTCTTGCCTGGGACTCTCTGTGCTTCCTGGACTTGAATGTCTATTTCCTTCACCAAATTAGGGAAGCTCTCTTTCAATGTTTTTTTCAAATAGATTTCCAATTTCTTGCTCTTTCTCTTCTCCTTCTGGCACCCTTACGATGTGATTGTTGGACCTCTTGAAGCTGTCCCAGAGGCTGCTTATACTAATCTCATTTTTTTTTTTTTGGATTCCTTTCTTGTTGCTCTGACTGGTTGTTTTTTGCTTCCTTATGTTACAAATAATTGATTTGATTCTTAGCTTCATCCACTCTACTGTTGTTTCCCTGTAAATTATTCTTTATTTCCATTAACATATCCTTCATTTCTGACTTGATCTTTTTTATGCTGTTGAGGTCCTAGTTTCTTGAGCATCCTTATTAACAGTGTTTTGAACTCTACATCTGATAGATTGTTTATCTCCATTTTGTGTAGCTCTTTTTCTGTACTTTTGTTCTGTTCTTTCATTTGGGCCATGTTTCTTTGTCTCCTCATTGTGGCAACCTCCCCGTGTTTGTTTTCATGTATAGGTAGAGTTGTTTTGATTCTGTGTCTCAGTAATTTGGCCTAATGTAGTAGGTGCTCTGTAGGGTCTAGTGGCACAACCTTTTCTGTCACCAAAGCTGGCTACTGGAGGTGTGCCATTTGTGTTAGCTGGTTATACTCTCCTCTTGTAGTTGAGCCTTGGTTGCTGCTGGCAGATCAATGGGAAGGATTTACCCAGGCCAATCAGCTGCAAGGACTGGCTTTGACCACTTACCACTGACATTTGACCTCTGTGGAGTATTAGCTGTGCAGAGGCAGGGTGGTGGTGCTCTGATATGGTCTGTTGCTGTCCACTGGGTACACTGGCTGTAGGGTTTTCTGGGTGTTGCAGGCCAAGGTCAGCCCTGACCTGTGTTTTGCCTGGGGCCACCCTGCATGAGCTATAAATCAATCTGTGATGGCTGCTACTTGTGCTGGACTTAGAGATTCCCAGGCAAAGCCAAGTTATGAATCTAGGCTGGCTGCTGCTAATGCTGGGCCTGGAGCTCACTGAGGCATGATGTAGCTTGTTTAAGAGGACTTAGAAAATTGTGAAGCATCAGCCAAGAATAGCCATTCATATGGAAAAGCAGCTTGGGTGGGGTTGTAAAGTGGGTGGAGTGGAGTCTCTGGGGATCTCAGAGGTGGATCAAACAGTGTTAACCAGGTTGATGGAGTCTCAGATATGGCACTAGCTTACCAGCTCTGTGGAGGGAGGGTGGCTTTAGAAAATGGACAATGTCCTCTGCTCACCTTGATGACAGACACTTCAGTTCCTCCCTTTATGCCACTGGTGCCTTTCAAGCTGCTACTCTGATGCTGGAGCTCAGAGGGAGTGAGTCTGAGTAGGTGAATCCATGTGTGGGTTCTTTAAGAGGAACTGCTTGGGGTTCTAGCAGTTTCTTCCACCAACTCAATCCCACTGGTTTTTGCAGCCAGAAGTTGTAGGGACTTATTTTCCTTGCACTGGAACCCTGGGCTGGAGGCCCTGGTGTGGGGTTAGGCCTGCTCACTCCCGAGATATCCCTCCCAAAGTTTTATCCACCACACATGGGTTAGGGACCAGCTTGTTCTGCATCTGCAGCCCCCCACCAGTCTGGATAGGTGTGGTTTATTTAATTCTGTAGTTGTTAGACTTCCATTCAACTCAATATCTGACAGTTCTGAGTGATGGTTGTTCTATAATTTATTTGTAATTTTGATGTGGCTGTTCAAAGAGGTGAGTCTTGACTGCCATCTTGACTAGAAGTCTCTACTCCCTTTTTTATTGTTAAGTACAGTTGTCTCCATTTCCCCCCTCCATTATTCTCCCCTGCCCTATCCACCCACATCTCCCACCCTCAATATTAAACCCCCTTTGGCTTTGTCCATGGGTCTTTTATACATGTTCCTTAATGACCTTTCCCCTCCTTTCTCCCATTATCTCCCTGATCTCTCCCCTCTGGTTACTGTCAGTGTTACAGAACACACACACACACACACGCACACAGCACAGTGGCCTGGACTCCGGAGGACGATATACTAATACCGTCCAGACCTAGGAATTATTTTTTTAAGCAACAGTTTCGCCATCTCAGTTGCCTTTTCAGTCCTGGTGGGGTACACTTCTACCCACCCAGAAAAGGTATCCACAAAGACTAACAAGAATCTGAAATTTCCCTTTGTTTTAGGCATTTTTGTGAAGACCACCTGCCAGTCCTCAAAGGGGCACATCCCTTTATATTGTACTCCTTTTTCTGTGGGAACATGCTCTGTCTTAGGACTGTTTTGGGCACATATCTGACAGGCTTGGCTGATCCTGTGGACAGTCCTTCACAAATAAGGGCCTTTCATATGTGGCCTAATGAAGTCCATTAGAGCATCCCTTCCATAATGGGTCCCTTCATGTAGGTGCTTGAGGACAGGATACACTAGAGCCTCAGGGAGTAGAATCATACCATGGGCATTGACCTTCCACATAGAATTGAGATCAGTGTTAGTGAATCCCCATTCACGGGCCCACTCCTCGTCCTGTTTTGTGTAATGAGGTTTAAACTCTGACAAATGCAGATGGGGAACCAAAGCTGCTAGGTGTGGCAACTCCTTGGCTGCCTGCCTTGCTGCTTTATTGGCAATCTGGTTTCCCTGACTGGTTTGGAAACTATCCCTCTGGTGTCCTGGGCAGTGCATTATAGCAACCTGGTCTGGTGCGTTCACTGCCTCCAACAACTGTAAAATCACCTCCGCGTGTTTAACATCCTTGTTCCCCGAGGTTAAAAGGCCTCTCTCTCTCCATATTGCTCCATGGGCATGGACTACCTTGAAGGCATACTTGGAATCTGTATATATATTAACTTTCTTTCCTTGGGACAGCAGTAAGGCTCTTGTGAGGGCTATTAGTTCAGACTTTTGTGCTGAGGTTCCTGGTGTAAGGGTTTGGGCTTCTATTACCTTGTCTGCAGTGGCCACCGCATACCTAGCTCATTGCTGGCCATTGTCCATGAAGCTGCTCCCATCTGTATACAGCTCCCAGTCCAGTGATGCCAGCAGCTGGTCTGTCAGATCTGGCCTGCTTGAATAAACTTGGTCAATTATTTCCAAGCATTCGTGCTCAAGGGCAGAATCCCCCTCTATATCTGGGAGTAGGGTGGCTGGGTTCAGGGTTGTGGTGGTCTGCAAGGTAACATTTGGATTGTCCAGCAAAATGGCCTGGTATTTCCCCATACACCCTGCTGTCAGCCAATATCCTCCTCTCTGTTCTAGCAGAGTCAGAACCTGATGTGGCACCAACAATGTAGTAGGTTGTCTCAAGGTAAACTTCTCAGCTTCCTGTAAGATGTCACAGGTGGCTGCTACTGCTCAGAGGCATGGTGGCCATCCTTCTGTTGCATGACCCAGCTTCTTTGAGAGATAGGCTATGGGTTGGGGGATATTTCCAAGGTTCTGGGTTAGCACCCCGAGTCCTATCCCCTGCCTTTTATGAATGTACAATTTGAAAGGCTTCTGTAAGTCCGGCCGCCCTAATGCAGGGACTGAAGCCAGTTTCTCTTTCAGAGTGTCAAATGCTACTTGATAATCCCCTGTCCATTCTAAGGATTCAGAGTCCAGTCCTTTTAGGGAATTATATAGTGGTTTTGCTATGAGTCCAAAGTTGGAATTCAAATCTGCCAAAACCCTGTAATTCCCAAGAACCCACAAATCTGCCTTCAATTTTCTGGGATTTTTAGCTCAGCAATGGCTTGCTTTCTATCTGCCATCAGACTCGTGGTACCCTGTTTCAGTTGAAATCCCAGATATGCCACCTCCTGCTTGCAAATTTGGGCCTTATGAGGGGACACATTATATCTTTTCTTTGCCAAATGATTCAGAACTGTGATGGTGTTGTGCAAACAGTCCTCATAGTTACTGCTGGCTAATAATAGGTCATCCACATATTGTAAAAGAATTCCCGATCTCAACTGCACATCCCTTAAGTCTTTTGCCAGCACTCCCCCAAATATGGTCAGGGAATTCTTAAATCCTTGTGGCAGCACAGTCCAGAAGTATTGGAGTGTGGCTTTGGTCTCTAGGTTCTGCCACTCAAAGGCAAACAGTTGCTGAGCCTGCTCATCTATTGGGATACAGAAAAAAGCATCCTTTAAGTCCAGTACTGAAAACCATTTGCTATCCCCAGGCACCATAGTCAACAGGGTGTAAGGGTTAGGCACAGTAGGGTGAATGTCCTGAACAATGTCATTGATGGCCCTGAGATCCTGTAAAAACCAGTAGTCATCTGAGTGCAGCTTTTTGACTGGCAAAATGGGAGTGTTGTATGGTGATTGGCAGGGCTGAATTAATCCTGATTTCAAAAACTTCTGCAACACTGGCTGGATCCCCTCTAAAGCCCCCTTTCTGAGGGGATACTGCTTCTTTTGTGAGACCTGCGCCCCTTCTTTCAGATATATCTTTATAGGTTGCATGTTAACTGCTTTACCTGGAGTTCTGTCAGCTCAAACAGTTCGATCGACCTGCTCACAGATCTTGGGTGGGAAGGGTTCACCTCCAGAGCCTCCAGGACATGTCAGGAAAGCCTGCAACCGGAGGGCATTTTCCAGCGGGACTTCCACACACAGCTGCTGTCGCTTGGGGGAAAAGGTTATTTGTGCATGCAATTTACACAGAAAATCTCAGCCCAACAATGGAATGGGACAATCAGGCATATACAGAAAACTATGTGTAAGATTTTGACCTCCAGCCTGGCATGCCAGAGGTTGCAGGAATGTCTGTTTTTGTACCTGGCCAGACACACCAGTAACCGTTACTTCACTTAAGCTTTTTCCAGTCAACTCTGTATTCAACACTGAGTATGTGGCTCCCGTATCTACAAGAAAGTCAATTGGCTTGTTCCCTATGGTCACTTGTACCTGGGTCTCCTGTGGGGAAATAGTGATGGGTCGGAAGATGTCCAATGGAGCCCCTGGGCCTCCTCATTCATTGTCATCCTCCATTTCTTGCTTTACCATCATTCAACCTGGATTCTCACTCTTACTTTCCCTTTCGTGATGTGGGCACTCATTCCTCCAGTGTCCTTCCTCCTTGCAATGGGCACACTGATTAATGCCTATTGCGCCTGTCTTCTTTTCCGTGGGGCCCCTTTTGCCACTGGCACAGTGGTGGGCACCTGATGAGTTTCCTTTCTTAGCCCTAGGGTACTGCTTCTTTTGGTTTCCCTGAGCTAATTCCAAAAACACTGTGGCCGTTTTGCTTTCCCTACTTACCGGGCATTGTAGACTTTAAATGCTATGTCCACTAGCTGGGAGGAGCTCATTCCCAGTACTCCATCTACACGCTGGAGTCTGTTCCTGATATCTGGGGCACTCTGTCCAATAAAAGTCATGTTTATCATCCTTGCATTTTCTGGTGCCTCCGGATCAACATGAGTGTATTTCCTATATGCCTGATAGATCCTTTCTAAAAATTCAGAAGGAGCCTCATCTGGCTTCTGCTGGAGAGTCTGTATCAAGTTCAGACTCTTCCGCTTGGGCACTCCTTTCCTAAGTCCTTCCAATATACACCTTCTATATTGTCTTGAAGAGATTAAGCCGTCTCTGCTATTCGGGTCCCACTTAAGGTCAACCCGATGAATTGCCTCTAGTGGGTTGAGGATCCCCTCCATGTCCTCATCACAGAGATGCTGGGCCTCCTGATCAGCCTTATTTAGAACCAACCATCTTTCATCTGTCATTAGCAAAATGTTCAGGGGGGCCTGTACATCTGCCCAGTTTGGGTGATGAGTGGCAAAAATACAGGCAATAAGATCTACCATCTTCTGAGGATCATTCCTATATGAGGGATTGGCATTCTTCCAGTTCAGTAAGTCCAAAGTGGAGAATGGCGTGTGGGCCCAATAATAGCCAGTGGGCTGGCCTTCCTCATTTATGCCACCTATTGGATATTGCCTCAAAGGATATTGGCTGGCTACACCTTTGGAGGCTCCCTGGTTATAGGAGGTACACTGGGGAGTTCCGGGGGCAGGGGTGAGACACATTCCTCAGCAGGTGGGGGTGTAGTAGTTGGCTTAGCAGTCTCAGCTTCAGAGGCAGTAATAGGAGGAGACAGTACAGAGGTGGCTTCCACCACCTGTGGAGGGGGAGGCATCACGGCAGTGGCAGTTCCCATCACCTGTGATACTGGGGGTGTAGAAACCTCCACCAGCTGTGAAGGTGGCAACCCCATGGAAGCCCCTCCCATCTGCATGGGGTGGTGCCCCCAGGCTTCACTCTGCAGAGGGGGCCAGGACTCTGCCACCTGTGAGGGGAGCAGGACTCCAGTTTCAAGATCCAGAGAGGCTCCAAAGGCTCCTGCCACCTGCAGGTATGGGAGCACTGTAGAGCTACCCTCCTCCCATTGGAGGTGGTGCACCAAGGACCCTGGCCCCAGCAGAGGCCAAGTGCTGGCCCCACCCACCTGTGAAGGTGGCAGAGCAGCGACTCCCCCAAACCACTGGGGTGGGGGTGCAGAGGCCCCAGGTACTGGCAGGGTGCAGGCTCTGCCCACCTGTGAAGGTGAGGGCCCTGTGGCTCTATTTTTGGGAGCCCAGGAGGCCCCTGCCTCCCTTCGGTGCAGCAGTGAGCAGAGCCCACTTGCAGAGCGGGGGAAGTGGGCCTGACCTCCCAGGAAGGCAGCGTCACCACAGGGGTTCCTGCTGTCTGGGGACCCCCATTCCCTGGGTTTAGAGCATTAATAAAGTTTATTTCCTCATCATCTTTCTCTTCCTGTGTTCTACTATCAGGGAGGGGTTCTGAGGCCCTTTTCTCCTTCTGGACCATTACACACTTTTCTATTCCTGGCACAAGGCTTTTGTGCAATATTATAAATGCATTAAGATAATGCAGCTCCTCCAAGAGTTTGTACTGCCAGCAACACTGTTTCAATCTAGAAATGATGCAGTAACTCAAAGGATCGTTCATGGGTCATCTTAGCTCACCACTCAAAACATAAGTAGGCCACATGGTGTTATAATAATAAATCAACAACTGCTTAGTCAAGGGATCCTTGTATGTTGACTTAGCATGGTAGTTTTCCCAATCCTTTAGGTTTCTACCCAGTGGACTCCACCTAGGAACCGGCTCAGAACTACTCACATGGTTCCAACAAAGCAAGCAAAAATTCAGAGCAAAGAGAATACAGATGGTGTAAAGACTGGGTATTTCCCCAGCTATTGCCCACAATTCCATCTCCATTATTCCAAAGGAGCACTCAGAAACCAAGTTTTCAACCCAAAACACTTTCACATCTCTGCTCCCTCCCTGTTTCATTTCCTTTTTACTTCTCCAGGTGTGGCTAGGTGGCTGGTGCCCTCAGGGGTGCAGAGAAATTCTCAAAACTGGGAAACCTCCGAAGCCTCACTCTCGTGCCTGAGGGGGTCGGTCTGCCACAGACAATTCAGATCCTTTCGTGGTTACCAAAAACTGTTACAGAACAGTCACACTCACACACACACACACACACACACACACACACACACACACACACA
>PVKM010013198.1:0-30617 GCA_004027735.1 Carollia perspicillata
TTGTTTTGTTGTTCTCTGGGAATTTTTTTCCACCTTGTAATCCAGGTCTCTGATTTGACCTTCTGTTTCATCTAACCTGCTTTTAATTCTTTCTACTATATTGTTCATTTCAGATATTGTAGTCTTCATTTCCTCCTTGCTCTTATTGACAGTTTCTATGTCTTTTGACTCCCTGTCTTTGTGGTGCAACTTTCTGTGGTAGGAGATCTGTGGAATTCAATGGTGCCATCTCCATGATCTTCTAAATTTGATGTTCTTGGGATGCGCTGATGCTATTTAAGTGGAGTCTCAGGCTGTGATTGGGTTTTGGTTCCTCTTAGGTCATTCTTAGGTGTGTCTTTCCCTCTGGCTGACTTGTAACAGTTACTCCACCTACCATGTCGTGTATGCTGCCAGAACAATTCCAAACAGCCTAGGAAACAAACAAACACCTTCAGAAATAGTCCTCACCCATAATCATACTATCAAAAGTCAATAACCCAATACTAATAAAGGTGTAAAAAGACTATTAAAAGAAAGGAGAAATGGATATAAGATGACTAACTGATTTTGAGCAGGTATGAGGAAAGGTAATAATCAGAGTAGGGAATAATGACAAAGTGAAGAAAGAAAGAGTAAAATTTATGTCATAAATAAAAAAGAGAGGGAAGAAGGCAGAATGGATTAAGAGAAAGGAAGCTTATAGTATTAGGTTTAAAAATAAATTTTTAAAAATAGTGAGAGAAAAAAATAAGAACAAAACTGGGGGGAAAGATCCACCACAGCACTATCAACAACAAAAGAGCAAACATTAATATAGGTGAGATGGGAATAAGAGGGAAAAAATAAATAAAGAAAACTTTAAGAGATGTCTAGAGGAAAGGGCAGTGATTTCAAGAGGATAGAGAGAGAAGAAATAATAAGAGTAAGGAAGGAAAACCTAGCTAAGACAGGGAAAATTAAAATTTATAACAAAAAAGAAATGACAAGGGAAAGGCAAAATGTAGTAGGAGAGGGGGATGGCAAAATTTGAGATTTGAAATACAAAAACAGTGAAGATCTAGAAATAAAGTTGAGGAAAGGCAACAACACCCACTGTATCCAAAACCAATGAGCAAAGACTGATAAAGCTGGAGATAGAATAAGGGTATTATAAGAACAAGATAAAGGATGTGAGGTGAATAATGACAAGAAAAGTGGTTTTGAGAGGCTGGAGAGGAAAGAAATAGTAAGAGTGCAGAATGGAAACAAGTCACAGCAAGATAGAAAATTAAAATGAAAATGAAAATAAGAAGAGGAAAGAAGAATGTGAAGAGTAAGAAAAGGAAGGAAGGAGCAAAATATGTGATTTGAAATAAATTATAACATAAAATCTAGTGACCTAATAGGCACAAACTTGACAGACAATAAATGAATGTTTAAAAACTATGCAGGAGAGAAAATAACACAAGCCATGAAGAAGAAAACAATGGAATTTGTCTCAGTTGAATCTTGCATTTACTGCTATCTTATCTTTCTGGATCTGCCCCTGGTAATGTAAGATGTTGTCCCAATCTGGCACTAGGCATCCTGTTTGAGACTATCAGTTATCTATAGTCTGTGGCTATCTCCTTCTGTTGTTAATCTAGTCAATCTGTAATCAGCAGCTAAACTCAAGCTCCACAGTGTGGGGCTAAGTGATTCTTGTGGGTGGGGCAATTGCTTCCCCTCAGTCTGATGCCACTGGAAGAGGACTGTTTTGCTAGATCAAGATGGCTCCTGCAGTATGGGGAATGACTCAGCACAGGGATCCTGGCAGCTGATCCTTCAGTTCTTTCCCTAAAGCCACCATCCCCATACTCTCCTCAAGCATGTCTCGTCCTCTCTGCTCCTTCTTTGCTGTACCCCAGGGTAAGTGGCTGGAAATGAAATTATGTGTGGTGGCCCTTTAAGAGGTTCTTTGTGTCTCTAGCCATCTCTCCCCAGCAGACAGAAATTCTACCATTTTTCACAGCTGGATGTTATCTGGGTTCCTTTCTGAATCTGGTGCTGTAGGCTGAGTACCCCCGCTTGAGGTTTAGACCCCAAATTTTCAGGAGGAACTCCCAGCCACTGAAATTTCCCTCTGGCACTTCATCTGCTACCCATGGGAATGCAGCCAGCTCTCTGATGTCTCCTCTGCACTCTACACCAGTCACACTGTGGTGAAGTGGTTTCTTCTGTCTATCCATGGTTATAAGTCTTTTCTCCAGCTGTTACTCAGTTGGTTATTCTGGATGATTTCTCTACAATTTAGCTGTAATTCTAGATTGGCTCTGGAAGGAGGATAGTGTATGCTCTACTTACTCCCCCACCATATTGGATCCCTCCCCTTTTGTATTAATTGAGCATGTTTTAGTATTCCACTTATCTCCTATTTGGCATTTTCAGCACTAAGTTTGTTTTAGTGCTTTTAATCTTTAGGGGTAGAGCATACAACTTTAAAGTATTACAGTTTAACTTGAATTGTTATAATAATTCACATATAATGTAAGAAACATGCAATACCTCTATTATTTTTACTACTCTTATAATGTATTTACTTATATCATATACTGTACTATACATCTAGTATTTTACTTTAGAGAGTCAATATTTTTAGTAAAATTAAGTAAAATATTTTACATGTGCTCATATATTTCTGGTACTCTTACTCCTTTTTGTATATCAACTAAAATTAAAAAAAAAAGATTTCTGCTCAGTGATATTTAACTTGATCCTGTAAAACTTCTTTGGTAACAGAGTAGCATAATGCCTTGTGGTAAAGTGAGAGAGTCATGGTGCTATGTACTAACATAGGAAAGTGAGCCAATGAGCTAGCATAACCCTACAATAAACAAGTGAAGATGTACTCAGTCTCCACCATATAAATTCCAATTGTTTCTGATGTTCTTTGATCATTGATAGAAAAAATGTATATAGTATCTGTCAAATTAGTAGAGGCACATCCGGGAAAAGGGTAATATTGATTATCTTCACTAAAGAACCCACATATGAAACAGCAGCTATATTTGGAATTATTAATACCATCGGATTAAGTTTATAGTAAGTCACTGTTATTTGCTATGATTTATTCAGGTGAATTAAACAAGATAATATGAATTACACCACTGTATTTTCTAAGTTTTTGAGAGCAGGACTAATATTTATTATAGGATGTTATTATTTTTGGTTAACTATTCTGACATGATGAAGCAGCTACTTCCTGCATTGATGGTTCTGGCTGGGTCAGGAGTCGGAGTGGGGCATCTGCCAATTTACGATGGCACTCTTTAAATCTTACACTCAGGGTGCCAACATAACCACAGACTGTAGACCCACTGATATAACCGTGAAATAAACACAGACCAAAATTTCATTTTTCATCTGATCTCATAAACCCCCACTCTGACCAGTGATGTTCTTCATCTCCAAAGTTTAGTGCTAGTTCAGAGCCACTGTCTCCTAATTCTGAAAGGTCTGGGTATTTTTCTTTTCCCATAGCTTCAAGTAGAGAAATATTTATAGTAGTATTTTTTTTTTAATATACACATCATTGTGGGATCTTCCCTCAATGATAACCACTTTGCTAGTAATTCAGTTCTGGGAATTACATGGGTAATGTAACTCTGTTCCACGGGACTTAGGTGAAGGTGTTATTCACCAAGCATAAAGTTATAGTCACTAAAAGACCAAGTAGTGCCTTGGTACTTTTCATCTATTTCCGTCTTAGAGACCCCATGATTCTTTAATCGCTAGCAAAGATCTCCGTTGATTAAACAATTCTCACTCCTATTTCAACATTGTGTCTGTTATAATACCTCTGCTTTAATTGTCTCTGGCAGTAAAACATTATCATGAAAATTTCATAACTTCCATGAAGTAAGAGGGGTCAGAATAGAGAGTAAGTGAACTGCATGTGTCACATTTATTCCAACACCCCTCTTTCCCTATTGGTTTCTTTCTTACACATAGTACCAGGGAGTGTTCATGCCATTCAGTATAGACTACATTTGAACTCTACTTGTAGTTATCCAGCTAGAGAACCACTCTTAACTACTCAAGCTATCACACTGAATCCAGAATCTTTGGTAAGATCTTTGGTCCCCTATTGATTAATTTTGCCTTATCTAAGAATGTGTTATTTTCCTATGGTGTATCTATCACTGTAGAATCACATACATATTCCCCAATGCAAATGATCTCATATTTGAATTCTTTTGACATGTAAGTTTTCTATTCTTGGTTTTACTTGGTAATCAAACCCTTTTGACATACTGAGATCTGACTATGGCTAGAAGATTGGAGGTTGTGGGACATCGTATTGGAGAAGCATGAAGATAACTAGCCATAAATCATGGTGAAGTTATTTTAGGACCCCAAACAAGGTACAATTGTCCCTCGCTATCTCGCGGTTCACTCATTGTGGCCTCACTGTATCGTGGGGTTTTCTTACCTGCAATACAGTGAGGCCACAATGAGTGAACCACGAGATAACGAGGGATGACTGTATACTTCACTGGTGAGTACCCATATAAAATTTTATATGTTGTTAAAATTCCATAGGTTTAAGAGTGTAGAAAGTGTTTAAGAGCATATGAAGTGTTTATAATAGTGTGAGAAAGGTTTATAGGAGTGTGGGAAGGGTTTATAAAGCCTTAAAATACATATAAATAATAAAATAAATATAATGCCTCTACTTCGTGGATTTTCAGCTATTGCAGGGGTCTCTGGAACATAATTCCTGCAATAAGTGAGGGGTCACTGTAAACCAGCCTCTTCTGATTGAAAAGTAGGGTTGCTTCTGCTCAGTGCAATTTGTGGTCGGGGTACTCAGTCATCAAATACTTCCAAATGTCACTATTCTATTATGAGAGCTTAAATTTTCCAAATTGGTGCCCTAAGCTTTATATGAAAAATGTATCTGTAATTCAGCTTACATTGAAGATTCTCCAACTTGTAGAATCAGTGTGTAAATTAGGTATACAAAAGATGAAAGTTTCTTTTCCTCTGACACCTTGAGCTGAGAACATAAAGCCCTGAGTTTGTCATGTTCTTCCTTTACTTCTCAGATAGAGTTAAACACAGTCAGGCCATCCAAAAATTTTGTATTCTTCAAGTGCATCGTTCTGTGATGTGGCAGTTGTCATGTGGTCTGACAAAGTCATGCCTTTATCAGGCACTTTATTCCAGTCAGACATTTCTTCTTAAGGAACTGTTTTGCTACTAGTTGGCAAAGACTATTGGCATTCTATGCTCCACTTATAACCAGATCCTCACGCCTTTAACTCCTCTAATTAGGTCAGATGATGCATTCCAAATTCTACTGATTTTCTTTTTAAAACTCTCTTGCCTGTAATGTATTAAATATTATATCAGTCAGAGTTAAGTTGCAAAAGTCAGCAAACAACCTATTTTTTAACTCATAAGGTATTTATAAGAAATTAGGAATTTACAAAATTGGTGAAAGTATTAGAAAATAAAATTTTGGGCTAGATCTCCAGGGATTAGTACTTGAAAAACACCACAAACTGATCAAAACAAGAAACTTTACTGTGACACCGTCTGGAAGTTTAGTTGTCAGAAATCTAACTCTACCAGCTATTAGCTTGAAAATGTTACTACATTAATTGCAACTCATCAAACAGAGAGCTGCCCCTAGTCTGTTTTCACTGGGATGACAGTATCTTATATTTGATAGATGAATCCATTTGGAAATGGTTGTCTAAAGTTTAGCCTCCAAAATTATGCTACATTTGTTGCATTTGTAGGTGAAAAAAAAATTCTCTTAGTTTAAAATCTACATCAGTGTGAAAGCACATAATTGATAAAATCTAAATCACATCCCAAAAGCAATCTGCATGAAATCCTGAAAAACAGCACATTTATTGTTTTCAGTTCTGTTAAACTGAAGGACACGCTTAGATGTTTGAGCAAGCAAATCTACCAGTTGCCAGAAGCACCTTTCTGCTTTCCTCAATATTTGAACTGATAGTCACACCCTTCTCCATGAGACATTATCTTCTCTTGAGTTCTGTTATACCATTATTTCAGGTTTCTTCTCACTTCTGAAATACAATCTTTTCTTCCCCACTGCTGTCTGATATTCTGCTACTTAGCACTAAATAATGGAAGTTTCACAGACCTCAATTTCAGCCTACCATTTCTTTCCCTTCTCCAGATAATCTAATTCATTTATCACAACTCCATATGTCCAGCTCAGTATGTTATTGGATCTATACCCAATGACAATTGGATATAGATAACAATATCTCCAATTGCATGTCTGTTCAAGATCTCTAAATTAAACTGTATAAAAGTGGAATTTTTAATCTTCTACACTGATGTTTACCTTATTTAAAGCTACTTTACTTCTTGGTTATCACATTATAAATAGCCCTTATTTCAGTTTCAAAACAGAGTAAACTCTTCTATCTCAGGTCCTTTGTACATACCCTCTTGGATTTTTGCGTTGCTTGTTCACTTACATATTTTTATCTCATCTAATGTCATTTTCTCTATAAGGTAAGCAAATAGGGCATTTTAATTAAATGAGTAACTCCACTATTCTCCACCTCAGAAATTTTTGACCACCTTAATTTTCCTTATTTTGAGTTTTTACTTGTTCATTACATGTCTCCAGCATTCTACTGCAGAGAGTGAGTAAAACCTAATCCATTGTGTTCAATACTACAAACCTAGTATTAAGCATAATACATGGAATACAGTTCATGTTTAACATTTGTTGGATAAACAAAAAACAATAAGAATAGAAAAAAGTGAAAATTTCCCTAGAAACTAATTCTCATTTTCCTCAAAGTGATACCATTATTATAAAATAAAACATAAATATTCGTTATTTTTTAAATATTCAACCAATTTTAAGTGAGTATTTCTTATAGTCTTTCTTCTTATTTTTTAATTCCATATGCTAAGACAACCTCTGGATTTCTCTCCCTACTCAAGTCTAGGGTTTCATTTAGTTTTTAGAATTAAAGTTTTTACAATTGGTTGTTTTTTTTTTAACTATTTGTCTTTGTCCATCAATGCAATACTATTTTAAAAGAATTATATGAAAATGCAATTGTCAAAAACTGTGGAGGGTCTGAGTTTTCAGTCTATATGTAAAGAACCAGTTAACCTGCCACAATTTCATTGGTGCTAGTAAAAGAACAAGACACCTCTATCAGAGACAAAGATTAGTTTATTACTCACAGCAATATCAATAGCCAGAGAATTATATTTTCTTATTCTGGTTTTCAAAGCCCAAATTCCCATAGGACAATACAATGAGGACAGAGGATGCCTGCACATGTAGTGTGTTACAGGAAAGATACCCTGAATTTAGCAAGCTTGATTTAAAATAGGCAATAAACAAACTTGCCTGACTTTTATTCTGAAGGGAGACATTATATATACCAGGCAGTAAACAAGCCTGCCATTTTCTCCAGAGGGAAGCATTATCTCAGTCTTCTGAGGCCACTCTGTATATAAGCGTCATTGATAAGATTGTTGGTGCTTCTGTTTGCAAGACAGAAATAAATGGGAGAATTATAAAGAATCATGCAACATTCAGTAATTAAATAATTATTGTAAACAATTCTCCCATTAAACTGTAAAGTATAAACTATCAAAAATATTTATTAAGGTTCTATTTTATTACAGACACATGACCATAAAAAAGGACCAACCTCTGGCTTCACAGAACTTATACTTTCTATGGAATATAGATACAAACAAATAAACAAATATATAACACAATATAATATGGTACAATAAGAGATATGGTATACCGTAACATTATGTGATATAATGTAATATAACATAACATAATATCAGATAGTATAATAATTAAAAGTGCTTATGGATTTAATTTGCTCTTAAGGATATTAGAAATACTTCTTTTTTAATAGAAAAGATTTTTTCCAAGACTAAGGAGAGTCTGAAACTATATTCCCATTGCAGATTGTGTATGATTTACTTTCTTATTTAGAAAACTGTGATTCATAAATATTATTTCATAGTGAATGAATTAAAATATTTCATAATAAAACTAAAGCATATTATTGTGCTATAATGACTAAGTGAAAAGTAAATATAAACTTAATGCTTTGTCTGCATTCTCTGTGAAGTTCAAATAGTTAAAAATGTCCAGACTCCATGCTTACTGCTAGAGAGTGCATCCTTCTTGAGTCTGGACTGCTCGTGCCCCCCACCCACACGCTTTTGATCATTACCTAGATATGCAGTGGTCATGTCAGTAGCTAATTGCCCATGTTACCATGTTCATTTTTCTTGTTAAAGGGAGATTTTTAAAATGAGTTAAATACATCAGCCCTTTTAACAGAATTATTAATAATCTGTGCACCCTCATTTACTATTTTGTCTTTTTTTTCCTGAGCTTTTCTTTCTCTGAAAAATCTATAATGCTTCTGGAATGCTGTTGGAAATGATTTGCTCTCATTTTATCTTGCTAACTCTTTTACCTAAAACTACAGCAAATACATACTTTGCAGTTTATACATTCCTAGCTATTCTAGTATGAAGTTGACCAAATTTGCCAAATTTATTCACTTGAATTTTAAACCTTAAAACAAAGCACATTTAGACTATAAGCAGAATTAGATAGGACATTTTTAATGGGTGAAGTATATGTGAAGTTTTAGAATGAGTCACCTCAAGGTGGGCCTCAGTGATATGTAGATTACTCTGACTTAAAGGCAATTATAATTTCAGACTCAAGAGAAACTTCTGTCTTCCCCTTTAACTTCCTAGAAGAATTTGAATTAGAGGCCTTGCTCATAAGAGATTATCAGAGATAACTTCTTTTGAGCTATCTATAGAGCAGAACAAATTTCTATTTATTAAAGTTCTGTTCTTCTTATCATCCTACAATAATCTTTTTATGTATAAAATGGAAATTATTTTTATTATTATTTTAAAGAGTTCCTCAATTACAGTTTATGTTTAATATCATTTTTTATCAGTTTCAAGTATACAGCCTAGTGGTTAGATGATCACACACTTTACACAATTCTTTCTCTTGGTGCTAAAGTCTAAAAGAAAATTCCCTTTTAAGTCACCCTTAAAGAACATTGAATAATATAAGTATGTGATTTTCAGTGAATTACCTAACTTTTCTAACTTATGTTTCTCATCTGCAAACTGGATCATTTATCGTATATCTTGTATATTTTCTAAGTTTGTCAAGACAATAAATTACAAAAGTGAATTTTATTAAAAAAATGTTTACTAAGTTGCTTAGTATTTCAGGTGCACTTGTAGGTATTGAAAGTAAGCAGTAATGCAAATAATCAATATCTCCTTCTCATGAGTTTTTATTGTACAGGAAAAAGAAGAAAATAAATAAACTAACTATAGCATGTTAGATGAAGTATGTGCTTTGCAGGACAATATTGGGAGGTAAGGGGAAAATGAAGAGGTGTAAATTTTTAATAAGCTGCTCATGCAAAAACCTTTTTTAAAAGGTGGCATTTGGAAAAAGCCAAAGGGGGTAGGTTCGAGGGTGGGAGGCAGGGATGGGTGGGGTGGAGGGGCATAGTAGAATAAAAATGGAGACAACAGTACTTGAACAATAAAAAATAAAAATAAATCTAACAAAAAAGAGGGGGGGCATTTGACCAGCCACTTGAGTGAAGAAAAGGAGAGAGGTGCATAAAGAGCTAGGGAAGGAGGATTCCTGTTAGGGAATGGCAAGAACAACATGCCTGAAAAGAGTAGATTTGGGCAACGGTAACAATACTGGTTTCTCAAATAAATAAATAAATGAAGAGAATGAGGTCACTAGAATAAGACATATGGACTTGGACTAAATCAGGTAGACCCTTTCTTTTTCATTAGTTTTATTTTATTTATTTTTTATATTTATTATATTTTCCAGTACTATTTAGTTCCCTAATATTCCCTTTCCCCCAGCAATCCCCACATTGTTTTCCATGTCCATTAATCCTTTTTCCTTTTTGCTCAATCCCTCAACCCCTAATCTCCCTCCCCAGTTAGCTGCCATCCATTCTCCATCTCAGTCCATTTCTGTTTTGCTCATTAGTTCTGTTTGTTCATTAAATTCCACATATGAGTAAAATCATATGCTATTTGTCTTTCTCTGACTCGCTAATTTCACTTGGCGTAATGTTCTCCAGTTCCATCCATACCGTGGCAAATGATAAAATTTTCTTCTTTTTTATAGCCCAGTAGAATTCCATTGTGTAAAAGTAGACCCTTTTTGTCTATGGTAAGGTGTTTGGATTTTATTCCAAATGGGTTGGAAACCATTGGTGGGCTTTGAGCTGTGATATGACTTTACTTCATTTTTTTTTTTCAGAAAGTTCACTAGGATGTGTTTAGTAAGAACTGAATGTGGCAGAGCAAGAATAAAGCTATAAGTTAGCTTTTAGAGTTTAGGAGGCTTTGCCTAAAGAGATTGCCTGAGATTGTGGGAAGGGGTTTAGTTCACGGTGTATTTTGAGTGTAAATCTGAGATCTGATGCTGATGGAGCAGATATAATGTATGATGGAGAGGATTTAAGGATAACCAGGAGAAGCAGGTACAGAAGGTCATCTATAGTTCTGGTTTGGACACTCTAAGTTAGGATTACTAATTATTCATTTAGATGCAGATGACACGTTCATAGCAGAATATACCAACCTGGAGTTGAGGGAGGAGTCAGCACTGTAAGAGGCATCTAAAACCCTAGAAATATGTAAATATCAGCTCATGAATAAGTATGCATAGATAAGAGAAAATGGTGAAGGACTTATCATTGGGGCACTTGAACATTTAAAGTACAGAAAGATAGTAAGCATGAAAAAGTGGATGAAAACTAGTATTCAATGTAATAAGAGGAAAAACAAGAAAGTTAGATATCCTAGAAGATATATGGAAAAAAAAAAAACTTGTTTCAAGAACAAAGAAGTGATCAGTAATGTCAAATGCTATGGAGATGAAGTAAATAAAGGCTAAGATTAGATCTTGGATTTGGCAAAACAAAGACCATAGGTGACTATGAATATAAAGTGCTGAGGTTGAAAGCCTGAGCACAGTAGGTTTAGGAGAACATGGGAAGTGAGAAAATGTAGATATAAAATATATACAACTTTTTTTAATTTTTCCTGGAAAGAACTCTACACTGTTATAGGTTTATCAATATGCCTCTCCTCAAAACTCCGGGTTCTTAGTCTTCCACTGTTTTTCCTTTAATGTACTTGAACAACCAGCCAAGACTTCACCACAGCTTATGAGTCTCTATATGTACTCATCTATGTTACATTTTTTTTTAAAGTGGATAACAAGACATATCATCCTCAAAGCTCTGCACAGTGGGAGGTGTTCTTGTCACAAGAATATTTCAAGGTCATCCCTGAGTTAAGCAGAAGTTTAAACACAAATTATGTATGACCTTTTTTCTCTTTATCGCATAGGACTCTTACACCACAGGTATGAGCAATAGGTTTAAATGAGAGGTCCAAGTATAGTAGTGGTGGATGACATGATAGTCTGACTTTAGGCTCTGATCTTGCCTTATCCCAGATGTACCACACCTGTCTTACTGAGCCCAGTTTATGTTGGTTAGCTCTGGATGCCTGGTTAATACATGTCTTGTTATCAGATGCTTTTTCTGTACTAGAGCCCAGTGAGTAGCATGCCAGGTGTTATTTTTGAGATGTGTATAATTTTCTGCTAAACACTACATGGTTTTCCCCTAAAAGTCAAGGGGTATATATTACGATTATACACCTGGGGCTTGCTATAAGTTCCACATGACTTCTTTTTCAACCATAGATATAGCTAAACTCAGTCTCTGATTCCTGCCTCAGAGGCTGATTGCTGAAGAGCTCAACTGCAGTAGGTCTCTAATGTCTTTCATTATTTAAGCAAGTTTAAAAATACCATAATAGATTTGCTAAAAAAAAAAAACCATTATTTTCTTATAATAATTTTTAGCACAAAGTTGAAAGAACTTACTAAATAAAATACAAACTCAATTCAATACAGCCTAACCATAATTTAACCAGTATTCTTTATCAGTAATATTATACCACTGAGTCTTTATCAATATGTAGTACTTTGGGGGTAGGAGTAAATAGGTTATTCTGACAATTGACATTGGTGAAGAAGAATAGTTTGGGTGCACTAAGTTCAAGGCAACAACAGTCATTTTTTAGATATTTTATCACATTGATTATTGAGAAATAACTTAAAGTATGCTAGCACATACATTTGGAATTGAATCAACCTTTTCCATTTTATTATCATATAATCTCAAATCTAGAATGTGTCTGCCTGGCCAATTTAGAAAGAGAGTTCTAGAATCTGAACCCTCCACCTTGACATGTTTCATATCTTTCCTGGATGGAAAACTACCAATCTTTAATTAAATCTCAAATCAATCTATTTAACATAATACTATTTTGCTGTAAAATTCATGTGACACAAAAGAAATATTTACAGAACAAAAGACAGCCTAATTAAAAGCTTAATTATATTATCTCTAGAAAATATAATAACTCCAAGACAAAATTTAAAATCAAAAGTTGTCATGAGCAACTTTTGAAGAATGTTGCATGAGCTCTAATCCACAGAGCTGATCTTGAGAAGTCTGAGTTCAAAAAAAAGAAAAATATTTCATTTCCAGTTAATGATTAGATGATTGACAGTAAATTTGTTAATGATACCACTGAGCCCTAAAATTGATTTTTTTACTGGTAGACCAACAAATGTTTTTCAAAACGTGCTTTAAGAAGAGGTGAAAGTCTACTGGCCAGGGCCAAATTCAACCACACCTATATTTTGGCATCTTGTAAGCAAAGCAACTCTGCATTGTTTTCCTTCACATTGTAGGCTCATGAAAATGAGTAACTTTGACAGATAATCTTGGGAAGCTAAATCTCTTATTCTGAGTCTATTGCACTGTACATACAGCGGAGTTAATCTGTGTTGATACTATAAATATTTACAACCTATTCTTCAACATCAAAACTCATATTAAGATTTGAGGGTTACAATCAATATCTCTATGTTATTTGACTCTCTTGATTATGTTGATAAGAATTTTTGATGGAGGGAACAAGGACCATCCAGAGGTGAGTTTTATATGCATAAAAGTTTATAAGAATTTCATTTTGAGAACTAAGAACTCTTATTCAACTTAATAAAGTTATGCATTTAAAACTACAATTTACTCTTACTGATGAAGTTCAACTTGCACTCTTAAATATTGTATTTTTGATAGTACAGACCTGTATACACATTTTAAGAAGACTGAATAACTTTTACTGTCATTTACATATGTTTACCTTTTAAATATATTATACATATATCTTCAGATATTTTAAAAGATATAAATTTATAATTTTCTTATTTTTAAATACTTTAACTATATGTTATATAAAAATATAATTTTATTAATCTAAAATTAAACTAAAATATAGTGAGCTTTACATTTTCTAAACAGTTTTATAAAGAAAAATGTAATATAGAAAAGTTTTATAAAGAAAACTTTATAAAGAAAACTAGTTTTATAAAGAAAAATGTAATATTTCAACATAAATTCATTTCTAAATAAATTGCTCGATTATGCATTTTAAATTGGAGTTATAAGGCTTTACTTTAAATGTCAAGTTTCTCTTAAATACAAGGGTAAAAATAATGTCAGTTATACATACATGCCTTCCTAATAAAATATTTATACTATGTTTTTTGTATTTCCTTTTATGCTAAATTCTATGATGTGGCAGATTATATTTTCCAAAAATGGTCACAGAAATATTTCTGATCACACCTCACTTCTACTGTGTGGCAGAATCTATTACTCTACCTCCTAAACCTGGGCAAGTTTTTGCCACTGCCTCAAAAAATAGTATGCAAAGCAAGTGATTCTACTAGCATGTTGTGAGAAAGCCTTGGCCACTCAGGATGAGAGCCCAAGATCCAGTCTTGCATGACAGCCAGTATCAACCGCCATACATACAGATGAGCAAGTCTTCAGATAATTTCAGTTCCCATCCTTCAAGCTATTATAATTAATGTTGAGTAGAAAAGAAAAAAGTTACCCCCACTGAGCCCTGCCCAAATTGCAAATTCATGAGCAAAATACATGTTGCCATTGTTTTAAGACACTAAAACAGTTGTTAAGCAGCAGTCGATCACATAGCAGCTGCTCTGAAAACCCGGTTAGGAATGTGGCAACTATTTTTCCCCAGCTGGTGGAAGTGCGAGAAGCTAATGGGGGGGTTATCAGCAAAAAATCACTCTGCTAAAGAGATTTGCCTTGCCCTCCTGGAGTCAGTTCACATTAAGGACTGGTTTATGTAAGGGGATTAACTAACATCCCCTTGTCCTAAACACCATCAAAGTAAAAGAGATTGAATTGCCATCCCAGCTCTTGAGCTCCTTATGAGATCCCACAAGACCTTTGGGATTCATCACACATCAACTCTTTTCCCAATGCTATTTTCCTTACTCTTCCACAAGTATAGATCTAGAGAGAACTCCCCAAAAGAGTTCCTATACACAAATCTCTGTCTCAGACTCTGTTTCCCTGTAATCCAACCTAAGATACTTTTCTATATTTAATTTAAAATCTTCTCAGAGTTAAAAGATGAATTCTAACTAGTCAAGACAGCTCTCTAAGCTTTTGAATGGGAAGCTTAATTCTTGCTGGTCATCCTTATGTGACATACTGAAACCTATTTATAAATAGGTTTTTATTTATATTTGCTGTGTTCATAATATAATTATGCACAGGAGATGATCATATAGTCCAAATCCTATGATTCAGTATTCATGGATGACTGCAAAACCTATGTAGGTATATTATTCAGGGTACAAACAGAAGACAGTAGCCATAGTGTTTATTTGAATTTAATTTAAAATTGTTAACTAGTAGAAGGTGGATAAAAGTGGTAAAAGAGGATTCAGAAGTAACAGATACAAGAAGGCAACTAATTCCTCTAAGATGAGGGTGTCTAAATAATAAAAGAAAAACAAAACAAAAAAAAACACAAAAAATGACTAGAAGAGTCCTATCCCCAAGGTTAAGATTCAGACCTCTTCCACTAAGATGAACACATTGACTGCTGGTGGCAAGGATATTTTCTAGAGGCTGTAGAAATGGCCTGCAGTTGCTGGAGGCTGTGTCCAAGTCAGAGTTGCTTAAAAGTAGCCACTAGCAGGAAGGTCATAATCAAAGGGCACAGCTGGCAAAAGGCCTCTGGGCTCTCTTATAAGCCAGACAGTGAAAGACAAATATCATAAGATCTCACCTACAAATAGAAACTAATCAACAAAACAAACAAGCAAGCAAGATATAAGCAGAGACCTTGAAATTAAGAACAAAAGGACAGTAACCAGAGGGGAGGGAAGAGAGGGATAATGGGGGAAAATAGGAGAAGGTCCATCAAGGAACATGTATAAAGGACACATGAACAAAGCCGAAGGGGGTAGGTTTGAAGGTGGGAGACAGGGATGGGTGGGTCAGCGGGCTGTGGTGGGGTGCATATGGAGACAACTGTACTCGAACAATAAAAATAAAAAGAATAATACAAGTTGAAAACCAGATTCCAAAGAGAGGTATCTTTTTCTGTTGCAGCCTCATAGTATTTTTTCAGTGCACTCTACTGATGTTACTTAACATTTTTGCCAGGTGGCAAAGTAAATCAGTTTCATTATCACACAGCATGGGAAAGAGATTGATTTGAAGCTAAAAGAAAATAACTGATCACTGACAAACCGGGTTAATCATTTGATTGGATTCTGTATTTCTTTTGCTCTCTATACTTGCCTAACTTAAAACTTACAGACTTTAAATTCTCATCACTATCCAATCCCAACCGCATTTAAGATGCTATCTGTTTGAATTTTGGTTACCACACATGGCTTCTTATAGCTGATTTTTGCACCTTATGAGATCAGTTTATAGTCACACTGCATAGTAGTTTTGTTACCTTAATTAATAAGGAATTTATTTTAAGGAAGTACATTAGAATAAGTAAATACAAAAATAGGAATCTTGACCATGTGACCACTCTTCATAAGAACATGGGAAAAATTTTGCATTCATCTCTAAGATCAGAGCAAACTTTAGGTAGTAGAAGCATCCAATGTTGAACTAGTGGCTGCATTACTTTGCTATACTCTCCTCAATGGCAGTAATTAATGATATTTCACAATGTAGTCTATCAGATGAAGTCTATCTTCTCTTCTGTGCCTCCCAACCAAGTAGCTTACTTTTAATCTGTAATAATTTTTCCAACTTCACAGAATTTATTTTTAACTATAGCTTCATTTCCCTCTAGCAACAGTAGGTTGCCTTTTCTTTGTAGGTATTTTGCCATTTGTATTTGCTACTAACATGCTGATGTTTTCCCCTCATCTCTAGTTCAAATTACGAAGGAATAGACTTTGACTGCTTTGTAAAATTAATACCTCTTCTTGGAAGTGATTAAATTTCAAGCTACCTTGTAAGTCTCTGGCCATCTTATAGATGAGTTATCACTGAAATACCTTTGCCTTATTTTCTAAAATAATTATTCTAAGATTAAATTAAGGTCCTGTCAAGTAAAGAACAAATGTGTGTACTGGGGTAAGGATGAGGGCACAGATTCATTTTAAAAAGAAAAGAAAAACAACACTATAATTAATACTCACTCTTTTTTTCAGTGTATCAATGAGTCCCTCTTCTGTAGTTAGAGATAGGGTTAACTGATGTCCAAAGGCATCTTGGGGGTCTGTGATAAAAATCACAAAATAAAAAGAATACAATAACCTCTTTTATAATAGAAAGTGTTAAACATTGCAAAAAATAAGGAAAAATAAGCAAAATTAGGGTATAATAGTGATACCATATACCTTCATTTATCCCCCTTCCAAAATATAATTGATATTTATTAAGGGAAGAAAAGAAAAATAAATCAAGTGAGAATAATCAAATAAAAATAGTGACTTAATATGTTATTGGAAGAAAAAATTAAAAATCTATAACAGACATATAGGGTGAAGTTAGAAACAAATGAGAAAATAGGACAACTAATAAATGAGAGAAGGAAAGAATTAATTATTATACTAAGATGGCTGATATATTGAGCTCATTTTTAAAATGTTTTTAAAAAAGAATCAAGAAGAAAAATTTAAATAAGGGGAAAGTAATATAGACAATGAAAACTACTAATAAAAATATTGAGGAGGAAAATGTGGAATACATTATAGAGATGTGGAATAGAGATTAGTGATTCTAATCTCTAATCTCTAATTCCACTCTAATGTGGAATAGAGATTAATTCAGAGACTCTAAGTAGGGTTATGGATCCTTATTTAAAAAAAAAAAAAAACCACTGTCACCAATATGCAGTTGAACATATGAGCAATGTCTTGGATTTTATATATTCAATTGAATTAACTCTAAAATGTCAAAAACATGAAAACCACACTTTAAAAATATGTATTATTCAAGAAGAATTTCACAGGAGAGGCAAAATCAGTACACGTTTTTATTATCCTCCTTTTCCTCTTAACCCTTAGTTTCTATTGGATCATTTTCAAGAGACTGCCAACATAAAATGGCTTTGACTAGAACTATCCAATGCAGCTAATTCCAGCCCAATGGTCTTCCTGTAGAAAGACCAGAAAACAAAAAATCCTTACATCATTGAAAAGTCAGATTTACTAGCAAACTATTGCCGGAAAAACCCATCAACACTTTGTGGCATAGCTACCTTGTGAAATAGAGCCCATGTATTTAAAAGGTGAGAATATGTTTTGTACTTCTCCATTGTTTACTCCTTGAACCATGGGCTGTGCCAACCCGAAAGCTTTCCATTCACGTAACTCTTCATGAGTGAGGATAACCAAATCACCATTCTATGTTCTTATCTCAATTTCTACTTTTACATTAATCAGAAATGACAAGTATTGGGCAACCACAGAGCAAGAATGAAAGGGGAAGGTAGAGTAGAATTACAGTTAGTGGACATTTAGTTGCCCATAAGTAAAGTATTGCTAGAGAAATCAGAAACTGAAAAAATCTTCATATACTAAATCCTGGGAGTTGTATCTATTCATATAAGTCATTGGTTTAAATTACCAGAGGACCAGGAAATAAAGTAGAAGAATGTTTTGTGTCATTGCAAATAAATAACATTGCATGAAAAATAAAAAATCCATTTCAATCAATGAATTAGTGGCCCATTACAAAACAGCAACCCAAACCTCTCTTCCCCTCAACCATATCAAATAAATGTCACTGAATTGGCAATTTCAGCTTCCATTAAGACTGCCCAATTTCAAAAACAGACTCATAATTTTATGGCTTCTACTGATTTGAGGAATCTTACATCAGACCCAAATCCAGAAAATTTTCTGAGAAAAACTATCTATACCAAGTAAATTGCAAAACAAATGAATAAAGTATCAAATGAACACTCATCATGAATATGACCATTTTCTCAATGCAGTTGATTTTTTTGTATCTATCCAGCAAGCATCTGTTTTTACAATAAATGCATGGGTTAATGCCTCTGAGAAGAACAGCCACACTCTAACCATCTTGTCAAATCCATTCCCTGAAACCTCAGGGGTAGAGCCTTCCTACCACCATCAGGGAGGCCATATAAGCCTTTCTTTCCTTTCCTCAATCTTCCATTGTCAAACCGTGTTAGTAATTGTTTTTTAATTGGTTCATTTACCAGAATGATTTATATTGCCTCAGGTAGAAAAGATTTAATGATACTCATTATAGTGATTTAGATTATTTCAAAAATAGACAAGGCTGTTGTCCTTCAAGATTGAATATCCATGTATATGAGTATTATCATTCCTATATCTCTGATGTAGAAAAAGTGAAATGCCTTGTTAACAATGACTTAAAAAATAGCTTATCAAGTCTGAACTGTGAATCAGGCATTTTGCTAACTTCTTCATATGCATTATCCCATTTAACAGGTATTTTCATAAGAATGGGAGAAAAGCATAAGCAAACTATGTCTATAGGATTGCATCTGTTTTGCAAATAGAGTGTTTACAACTGTTTCTCCTTAACTTTCCGGATGATCAATTGCTTTGCTAAACTTTAGTCCCTCCATTTGGAACAATGAAGTACTTGGAAAACAACTAGAGAGAATAGGCAAGAAATCTAGGTTCATTTCTTTCCTTTGTACTGAATTCATGAATGTGACACAGGTTAACAAAATTTATACAAGTTTCAGGTGTACAATTCCACATCATCTCTGTACTGTATTGTCTTCTCAATATCCTAAGTCAAGTCTCTTCCATCACCATTTATCTCCCTATACCCTTTTCCAGCTCCTCCCACCTATGTTCATTGCAGCATTATTTACAATAGCCAAGATTGGATGCTGCCTAAGTGTCCATCAGTAGATAAGTAAATAAAACAGCTATGGTATATTTACACAATGGAATGCTACTTGGCAGTAAAAAGGAAGGCAATCTTACTCTTTGCAATGGCATGGGAAGACCTGGGAAGAATTATGCTAAATGAAATAAACCAGTCAGAGAAAGACAAGTATCATATGATTTCACTCATATGTGGAATCTAATGAACAAAATGAACTAACAAGAAAATAGAGACAGACTCATTGACAGAGAGCAGGCTGACAGCTGTCAGGGGTATAGGTTGTGGGGCTTGGTTGGGTATGGAAGGATTGAGAAAAAAAGGAGGAGAGAGAGAACTTATGGATAAGACACCTATTTTCAATCTTGATAATAAATGAGACACCTTAATCCAGGTTACTTAATTTTGGGGGGTTTAGACTAGCTCTCCTGAAGGGACTGTTGTAATTCTTAAATAATGTATCTCACTTCCTATTCCTATTTTTTATTTTGATGGGTTAGTTCCTGGGGTGCTGTCAAATATTTTATAGAATAACCTATGCTTGTATTTAATTGTATTCTTAAATGTAACTTCTGCCTAAACTGTTTAAAAACATTCGTTCCACTCATCATTCAATCACTAAGGAGTTATGTACAGTCACACAAATGCCACATCTAAGTAAGGACACTGATTGCTCTCTTGCCTATACATTACTCTTAGCAAAAAGAGTAATCAAAAATAGTTTGTTCATAGATGTAAAGTTTCAAGCAAATGTAGGTACTGTTCTAACAATAAAAAGAATAATTTTTCTATTTCAATATTTCATTTATTTTAAGCAAATATCCTAGTAGCACATTAAAACTTTTTATACATTTCTTAGAATTATTTTGCATATATACACTATCATACATGTGACTTAAGAGATGTATTGATATTTAGAAACAGGTTGTAATGTTTTTAAATAAAATAACAAATTCAAATGTATTCTTTGGATTGAATTTGGACAAAGAGGCATATTTTAGGATTGAGGTTTCACCCAATTATATAGATTTGCACAGAAATCATGTAACAAAAAATTGAATATGGCATAAGCTTTCTTGGTTTAACAAAACATAATATTTGGCAAACCTAAATATTTTCAGAACCTAATATCTTTTCTTATTTACCTAATATCTAATATCTTTTCTTACTTCAATTTTAAAAATTTAGTATTTATTTTGTACTTATGGTAGTTGACAGACTTTTGTTGAATATCTACTTCAACATGTGCAATCTCTAAGAACTATTTTGCATTTTTCTGATTGTTTCTCATAGTGTCCCAAATTTATGGAAACAGATCTATGAAGATTTTATGTAAGTACTGTTTCATCACAATTCTGGATTAGTCTAGGCACATTTAAATGAGATTATATATTTACCTGTGCATGCCCTGTGCATTTCTCAATGTGTCAAATAAGTTTAGTTTAGTAGAATTTAAATGTAACTGGAAGAAAATATGGAATGGCAAGAGGGACCTTACTTCAGAATTATCTCACTTAAGGAAAGTACAAAGTATAGCCATGTACCATATAATAACCTTTCAGTCAATGATGGACTGATTGTATGACAGTAACTAAATAAGATTATAATGGAGCAGAAAAGTTCCAATGGCCTAGAGGCATTGTGGCTGTCGTAATGTTGTAGGGCAATGAATCACTCACATGTTTGTGGTGACGCTCGTATAAAAAAACCTACTGCATTTCCAGTTGTATAAAAAAAGGTAAAGCATATATAATTATGTATAGTACATAATTTGATAATTATAATAAAGGGCTATATTACTGGTTTATTGTATTTACTATTCTATACTTTTTTACAGTGTATTATTTTTACTAAGAAAAAGCTGCTGTACAACAAACAGTATGCCATGTTACTCTAGCAGCTTCATACAGCTTGTGTTTACCATGTATCTTGATTGTATAATTTTCTCTTGTGCTTTCTTTAATCTTGTGTTGCTTTATAAATATAGTATAAGCTAAATGGAAAGTATTTATAAAGTCTTCAGTCATATTCTAGGCCTTCACATTCACTCAGCACTTACTCACTGAGTCAGTCAGAGCAACATATAGTCCTGCAAGCCTCATTCATGGCAAGTGCCGTATAGAGGGGTACCATTTTTTAAATCATTTATACTGTATTTACTCTACTATTCTATGTTTAAATATGTTTAAATATGCAAATACCATTGTGTTACAATTGCCTAATATTCTGTACAGTAATATGCTATATAGGCTGGTAGCCCAGGAAAAATACTATATAGTATAGGTGTGTAGTAGGCTATTTCATCTAAGTTTGTGTAAGTTCATTATATGATGTTCACACAATGAGAAAATTGCTTAATGACACATTTCTCAAAACATACCCTGTCATTAAGCAGCATATGATTGTAGTTATTTCAGAGTTTCCATTGTATCTTTCTGTACCCAGAAAATGAGTGTGCAGGTGCTGAAAGCTCTCTGTTGACAAGAAATAGTTTAGCAATACTAAATCTTTTATGTACTTGAAGATATCTGTGTATATTTCTATTCCTTAATTTAGTTCTGTGCTGTCTAGTACAGCAGCAAATAGTCACTTGTGGCTGCTATACACTTGAAATATACCTAGCCTGAATTGAAATGTGCTATAAATGCAAAACACACACACCATATTTTGAAGACCTAGTGTATATAAAAATGTAAATTATACCATTAATTTTATACTGATGTTGGAATAATAAATTTTAGATATTATAGGATAAATAAAATGTATTATTACATTTGTTTCTTTTTCCTTTTTTAAATGTGGCACTCAAAAATTAAAATTATATTTGTGGCTCCAGTTATATTTTTATTGGAGAGTGATTATCTGGATTTGGACTTCATTGTCTCCAACAATTATTATTTTGTTATTGGGATATGTGTATATATGGTTTAATGCAACCATTACCTACTGAATGTTTAGGAATAACACTGGGCTTTCAGGTTACCCAGACCAGGAGTAGTCAATACTTTCCTAGATTATACGCTGAAATTCTCTGCCCCTTGGGTCCTAACTCAGCAACATTTCCTTCTCCTCCCTCAATCATCATAGTATCTTTCTAAATTTAATAATTTAGACTTTGGGAAAATATACTACACATGACTTCTAGCACCATGTGCCAGGCATAGATCTCAATAATTTATAACTATCAATTAATTTAATTATCTTAACAAATCTATGAAGTAGGTTTCATAATAACCTTTATTTTACAGATGAGGAAACAGGTACAGAAAAGCTAATAATCTTACTCGGAAGTCACAGAGCTAATAAAAAGTAAAAATGAGGCAGTCTGAAATCTGCCTGAGCATAAACATGTATTTTTTTTCACTCTCTGTCAATTTAATTAACCAATATCCCACAGATTCCACCCCTTCCCCCCTCACCCCAGTTGCTGGGTTCTTCATACTTCAAGTACTCCCAAGTCCCTCTCTTTAGTCCAGAAATATCAAAAGTTTTACTGTGTCCTTTAGAGCAATTAGCAGTCTTGACCTCACTATAGATTCCTGGCCTTCCCACACATGTTTGAAGCTCATCTTTTTACAACCACACAGCAAAAGGGAAAATATTTTATAAGGGAAAACAATTTATCCCCTTAGAAGACAGAAGCTTCTTTAGATATTTGTGAATTTAGGTAGCATTTTATTTCTCTGCAGAACATTAACAACGACTTTGTGCGAGAAATAATGTTAGCTAATTCAGAAACTGAGTCACAGATCACAACATTCCAAGGTTACACAGCCATCAAGGGACAGAAAAAATAAGAAACCTTGCCAGGCAGAGTCTTTACTAGTCATGCCTCTCATCCGTACAGATCACCTGAGGTTCTTCTGAGTTCTGTGTCCTGGGGCCCCGCCTCTCCCAGAGCTCATACAGCAATCAACTGCGATGTCCATAGCTCTGCCCACCATACATGAGTTATCACTACACTGTCACCAGATACTACAAGGATACCTCAGCTACCTTCCTAATAGCATGGCACTGTATCATCCAATAACTTTGAGAACATTATTCCACCATATTTATCACTGTCTCTCTTCAGGTTATGGGAAAGGAATATGTATTTCACAGTGAGCACAAGTGGTGTCTTTGGTCAAAAACATGTGTGTTAGAAAAATAAAACTCTTTATAATTGTTATCATCACCTAGATAAAGGAAAAATGAAAGTCAGCAAGTGTTATTTTTCTCTGCTAAATAAGGAGAGAGTAAATGTTGTCTAGCCATAAAACGATGGAAAAATTTAGCTCTTAGAAATTAGTAGTGGATCAAAAATAGTTAAAAGAAATGTGAGTGTTTAGAATTTGACTGGAGAGCAAACTGATCAGCCAATGAAACCTTTTTTCAGTTAATAATGAATGTCTCATCTCAACTTAAAACAAATTCATCTGCCCTACTGGAAACATATAATATCAAGGAAGAGGAAAGCTGTCTCATAAAGGCATAGTAGCATTTGAACATCAATTTGTCAGATAGTATAATTTTCTAAGGACCATGAATATCATCGTATTAAAGCCTACTACAGAAATACTACTAGAATTCTCCATATCATCTGAATAGGAAAGTTTCAGCAACAGTCAGAGAAGATATAGGAAAAAAGGCTGAGGCTGATGAATTTCACTTATGACCAAACAACCATGGCCTTGACTTATTTTCATTTAATACTAATCTCTTATCTCTAAACCAGGACAAACTGAAACTGAAATCATTCAGAAGCCAGAATTATTTCTGCTCCAGATTTACCTTAGTAGTACTATGTCATCTGAATACATTTATATGCAAGTGACAAGATTCGGAGAATGTTCAGTTCTTATCTGTGCTTTCTCTTCTGAGTACCAGGGATAGGTAATAGTGATCTGAACTCCTGTTTCTCCAGTATATAACACATAACATGCATGTACAAGATGAGGACAACATTTTATTAACCTTCTTTCAGTGTTATCTTGTATTTACACATATAAATGTATCTATACAAGGTAACACTGAAAAAAGCTAATAAAACAGTATTTTTATTTTCATTATATATAAAAACAGTATTTTTATATTTGTTTATTAGAAGTTTTTATTATCCAAATAGGAAAAAGTTTTGAGAAATGGCAAACTAAATTTCCCAATGTTTTTAAATGTCTTTTGTCCTAGCATACCAGAAATCTGTCACTGTATGGAAGCTTCAGTGCGGAAGCTTCTGTAACTGGGGAAGCTTCAGTTAGTTATATATCTTTCTATTTCAATGTGATTTACCAGGATATGGGAAACATAACAGAAACTATAACATCCCAATCCTCTAATGGCCTCTGGATTTAGGTTTAGTTACAATTATCAAACTTCTTTAATTATTTTCTAAATGACCTTCGAATTTTGGGTAAACTTTGTTGTGGTAGGACTGACATATATATGTACCATATGGAACTAAAGACCATAGTGACTTCCATACATAATTAAACAAAAGATTTTGCAAGTTCACAAAGGAAATCACTTAAAGTCACAAACTAGGCTGTAGGTTATTCATTAAGCATAGTGTTTTTTAAGAGTCAATAATTTCAAATTAAGATTTATATTAGAATCTGCATTTCCACCCTCTCTTGAAAAAGTTGAAGATATGATTATTTAGGATCTAGACTTCCTCATGGCAATGATTTGCAAGATCCAAGTATCTAAAGCCCCTTTAAATCTTCCATTCTTCACAGTCCCATCCCTCCCAGGGAGCCAATTGACTGTCTCTAATCTTAGTTACTTAACAAACTCCTGTAAAGATTTTGTGTTGTGACCTTGAGCTAACAAACTGACAGTAATCAGAGAAGAGGGGGGAAAGGGATAATAGAAATAATACAGGAAGGGCCTCAAGTAACATGTATGAAGGGCACATGGACAAAGCCAAAGAGGATAGGTTCCAGGGTGGGAGGCAGGGATGGGTGGGGCAGGGGGTGTAGTGGGGTGAAAATGGAGACAACTCTACTTGAACAATGATAAAAATAAGAAAAACGCTTTATCAGCATTACTTACAACAAGAGAAACTCCACTAGTGTACTATGTAGATCAACTGTGTTTTTTGATAATCATTTCATATTTCACTTAGTTAAAAACAAATTTAATTTTTAGCTGCATTATGAAATGTTAATAACAATACCATTAATTAGTAATACATATTCATTGAAAGTAGTGACTTAAAGACCTGTGTAGCTTCATATTTGTATTATTCTTTGGGACATGTATTTCAGAACTAGCATCACATTCAGCTATAGATAGTGAGAATAAGATCATCTAGCTAGCCTAATACTTTTGTAACAAAGAAAATGAGGACCAGAAAGTACATGCATCCTTTACCCAACATGATCAGACCAGGAGGATGACCAGGGACTAGAATTCAGTCTTTAGATTCCTAACCAATATTTTTTTCTACTACCATTAACTTCCAGCTATCTTTAATAATGAAATAATAGGACAATTATCTGATAAAGACAATTGACTCTTTAGTCTAGTTTTCTTTTTAAGGTTACTTACTAGCCTTTACTGTGTTAATGCCTCATATATGTCTATAAATTGATTGGTTTAGTCATTCTGATAAATAATATGACTATCAGAATGGCTAGTAAACTTACGTTAAAATCATCAATCAAACCTACTATTTGCTTATAAACACACACATTCACTGGTTGGGGAAATATTTTATTCTTTATTCTACTCGTTTGATGCAATTTCAGCTTATGAATGAGGTCACAATCAATTGTTAAAAGGTGTTGTAATAAACTCAAGACACTTTTTTTACATGACATCAAGTGACCACTTAGACTTAATATTTATCTTTCTTCTAGTAACTCTGGCATCATGTTTCCAAATAAGGCAGTATGTTCTGAATTTCCTTTGTTCACTTCCGGAAGTCATCATGAGGCAGGACAGTTGGTATTGTTTGCTCCCTGGGAACTTAGGGCTAGAGGACACAAAAGGAAATTAGTGTAATCACTCACATGAAAAAGACAAAGAACAGATACCAGGGTGTAAGAGAAAAAGCAAGAAAAGAGAATTTGGTAAATGTGAACTATCACCATTATATAATTTTAATCAAAAGTTCACTTAGTTACATTGCCTTGTTCCAAAGCTTAGACACAATTTCAACAACTAGAAGAAAATGTTGTTCCCCTTAAATGTTGATTCAATCCTATCTCTGTTAAGAGTGGCTATTAAATAAAGAAGTTGATGCCAAAGCAAAGTGTTACAGAAACTAAACTAGCTCCCAGCTAGTGTGTTATTGCTGGAAAAAATGTCCAGAAATTGTTAGCAAGTAGTCAATTTTCTATGCTCTTCTAAGGCACCACAGCTCCCCTACTTTATTTCAAATACTTCCCTGGCGATTATGTGACAAATGAGGTTGTGATGGATGAGAAGTGATTTTGCCACCTCTAAAGATTATTTTCACTATTATATAAAATTTTCTAAAATATTTCTTCCCAGGAAATAGATTTGGGTTTATTTCATACAGAGGAAGAAACACTGAAGGAAAAGAGAAAAACAAAACAAAACAAAACAAGAAAGAAGCACATGTCAAAAGATAAAATAGTACAGCAGAAGAATTCATTCCCTAGGTAACTTTTTTCTTCTCTCATTTTATTTTGCAATAAGTTCTCAATGGACAGATTCATTTAGGCTATGATTTTTATTCATATTTTAAACTGTTGAGCCTGATGTTGAAATCTCCCTTGTCACCACTTAGACTTACTAGTTTTAATGATTTGGGTTTTAAATGAAGGTCATTATATAATATCCTGCATTGCATGCAGATTATAAAATTCCTTCTGGCTTTACCTTTTAATTAAATTATTCTTTCAAGTGGAATATAGAATTAGAAAAGTCCATCTTCTTTTTATATTGAAGAGACTCTATAGCCAAACCTTTATGCTTTATTACCAATGGATATTTAAAATAATGTCCTTGAATAAATGTTGATTGGGACTAAAAGGATTATTTGTTTATTAAATCTTTCTCCCATCTCCACCCAATTCAATCACCTACATTTTGAAGATGTAGATACATGCAGATAAACATGTCTCTCAGTCTCTGCCCTATTTTCTCTCTCACTCTTTCTCTTCTGCCCTTGCTCTTGAATTTTAAATATTTTTGACACATGGTTAAATAATATCAATACCCCTCCAAAACAAGCAAAATAAGACTTAATAAATCTGTTGTTTTACACTTCAGAAGAAGTAACTAACCAAAATTCAGGGATAAGGAAATAAACACGTTTTCTAAAAGAAACAGTGCGATGGGAGAAGTTCTAGGGAGAAAGGCCCATCGCTCTGAGTAAAAAGAGTGGCACGTCCTATCCAGCAATTCAATTTTGTAAGACAGGTACTCACCATGAAGAGAAAAGGGGAAAATGTCTCTGAATATGGTGGGAAGAGAAGCCTAAAAAACTGTTTCTAGAGCAAAAGCTGCCAGTCAATATTCTAAGGCATGGAGAGCTAACAGTGACAACCAACTTGATAGGGGCTTGGAGTATTTCTGGAGCATGGTGGCAATGTTTCCAATCCAGAATGGTTTATAACTTCTTAGAGCCATCTCAGCAGACTGGGATACCAAAAAGCTATGTATGAGACGGAGCAAATGGACAATTCTAGGGTTAGAAAGTCAAGACACAAAGCCAAAAAATGAATCATGATAGCAGGAATAATCCATGCAGGAAGTCACATTTCAGGCCCAAGAAATTAAAAATCATCTTGAATAGACCCATTGTCATAGAAAAGCTAAAGGAAGGCTAAAATGAGAGTTAGAAAAGTGAATTTCTAAGGGACAGAAGGTATTACAGGAAAGTTGATCTTTCTTTCTTATCTGTTGCCTCATTGAACTATAAATGAGGTGTCAGAGGTGTCAGAAATCTTGACCAGAAATATCAGTAGGTGACATGTCAATGTTTTTAAAGTCTTCCACTTCTAAAGTTTAGTGCTTTAAGCTCTCTTGATGATCTGTTATTCCAAATAATAAACAGTTTTGGGTTGTACCTATAGGTCAGTGGCCCAATTAGACTATCAACTTGCAATGTCTCTGTAACCTTTTCAACTTACACTGTGTACCAAACTGTAGGGTTGACATTCTGAGCTTCAGTTCAGAAATAGGGAACCCTGGCATCCACTTGATGACTGATGATGCAGGGCCCCCTGTTTATTTGCTTTCTGTGGAATCTAATACCAGTTTTCAGTGCCCCTTTCTGGGTCTGATACAGAACTAATTGTTGGCAGATGTGGCAAGTGTTGTGAGCCAAGATTAGTATTTGTTTGCACTGTCTGAGTTTTCAGCCTTAACCAATGTCAGGTCACTACAGCTGGTTTCTATCAAGCTCTGTATACTGTAGACCATCCACCTGACAAAACAAGATTTGCTCCTATGACCTTTATTTGAAAGCCTTAAATATGGGAATTCCACCAAAGTAATGGGGAAGTTATGTTGGAAATTCCTAATAAATGAATCAATGGTTTAATTTATTTTTATATGTTCCTTTTAAAATATATTAATTAAGGTTTATAGTTTTAGCTCATCATGAATTTTAATTTTAGACATAAAATGTATATTAAATTCTTATTCTCTGTATAGGCATTACTCATAAAACAAAGCTTATAAACCACTTTTCAGCCTTAGTGAAAAAGTGATTTCATGGTCAAAACTACAGTAAACATCATAAGTTGGATCCAGCACACTAATTTTGTATTCACATTCCTTTCTTTACTGACAGGGTCTTCACTTTTCCCTTACATGCCAAAATCAGTATGGTGAATTATTTTTATAACCTTCCTCATTGTTTTAAATAAATAAAAGATTGGCATTTCAGCCACCCTGTTTATATTAAACTACAAATTCCATAAGCCACAGTAGTGTTTGTATTTTTAACTCTCATGCATTTTTCCACTGGTACATGAATTTATTTAATTTGTTTCAACTACCCAAAATATTTTAAGAGTACTGCACTGTGGAGAAGTATTTATTTGAAGTAGCTGTGAATAATTTGCAAACTCTATAATGATAAGTGTTTTTACTAATAAAGCAGGCTTTTATTCTGTAGTCTTCATGACTGCAGGAAATAAAATCTCAAAAAACCTAAGCTTTATTAAACTGATTATAGTTTTGATTTATATCTACTCCTTGGGTTGTAATGCTTCTAACATAATGTGATTCAAAAGTAATTTTACCTGTTTTTATGCTATCTCTGTGGTTATAAGATATTTTACATGACTGTAAAATAAAAGTTGTTTGAATCTGAGAGCCTCACTAAACAGTAGATTTAAAAAGTTATGGTTAGAAAAGCACAAAGTAAAAAGAATATCACTTTCAGTTTTGAAAATTTTTGAAAATAAATTTATTTGGGAAAGTTTAAAATATCTTACAATACTAAATACAAGGTGATTATCACCTGTCAGAATGGCTATCATCAATTAATCAGCATACCAAGTGTTAGCAAGAATGTGGAGAAAAGGGAACACTCATTCACTTTTGGTGGGATTATAAACTGGTGCAGCCACTATTAAAAATATTCTAGAGGTTCTTCAGAAATTTACAAATAGAACGACCACATGACCCAGCAATTCTACTACTACATATTTATTAGAAAAAATTCAAAAACACTAATTTGAACAGATATTTACATCCCTATGTTCATTGCAGGATTATTTAAAATAGCCAAGACATGGAAGCAACAAAAAAGCCTATCAATAGTCAAATGGATGAAGAAGAAATGGTACTTATATATAATGGAATATTGCTCAGTCATAGAAAAGAGTGGAATCTTACCATTTGTGACAACACTGATGTACCTAGAGGGTATGATGCTAAGTGAGATAGGTCAGACAGAGAAAGACAAATGCCATATGATTTCACTTACATGTGGAATCTAAAAAAATAAAACAAGTGAACAAACAAAACAAAAACAAACTAATAGATACAGACACCAAATTGATAGTTTGCAGAACAGAGAGTGGTTTGCGAAATGGGTAAAGAAGAAGAAGGGATTAAGGTGTACAAATTGGTAGATATAAAAACATTCACAAGGATATAAAATACAGCATAGGGAATATAGTCAATAATAGTGTAATAACTATGCATACTGTCAGGTGGGTACAACACTTATATAACTTTATAACTTATATAAATGACTAAACACTATGTTGTATAGCCTAAAACTAATATTATATGTCAACTGTAATCAGTTTTTTTCTTTTCATCCTGTCGTTCAAGTACAGTTGTCTCCATTTTTAAATGCACACA